>JAAGNO010023147.1:1361-45978 GCA_033439905.1 Ceryle rudis | reverse complement strand
CAGTAGACATACTTTCTTTGGTTAGTGAGTTATTGGGGTTTGATTTTTGGTTTGGGTTTTGTTTTGTTTTTAGCATAGTTCTAGCTTCCCTAGGTAAATATTTTATATATTTCATGTTGCAGACATCCACAGTTTTGTTTCTGATTGGATGTCTTCCCTGTGTGCTTAAGTAGGCTCTCCTTACCAGATACATTTTATTCTGAGATGTATGATTCCATGATATGTAATCTCCATCAGCTCACATCCTTGATGAGTAGTATGGGCTTCCTTCATTAATATACCTTAGTCTTCATCAGTTATCACTATCCTTTCAGTGCTAGCAATTGTAGAAGGTAAATACTATCAATCTTCCCTACTCAGGGGTCTTTCATTTTTAGATATTGTATTGGCTCACCAAATAAAAGTTTGTTTAGGTAGCATAGTATCAGGCATTTGCAAAAGATATCACCCAGACAGGATATCTTCTAGCAAATGTTTACTCAAAGAAACCTTTCAAAGAAATAACTTTGAAAGGTTATACACCTTAAACCAATGACCTTGTGTGTTGCTAACAAACAAAAAAAAGGAACCTGAGTTTCTTTTTAAAACTATAACAATTTTTAAGGCAAAATGTTGGTGATGACAGTGTTCTATTGCCATAGAAAGAATTGCAACCTCACAGAGCTGACTTTATTACTAAAACTTGCAAAACCACGTTATAAGTAGGCATTTAGATATCCCCACACATAGATGAATCAGTGTGCTCATGTCATGTGAGTACAACACAGGAACAAGGGTCCCCAGAGCTGTTAAACTAGCTTACTGCCTGACCTCAGGCAATCACATGTAATCACTTGATTACAAGCAGTCTTAAACCTAGATTACTCTCCTGTAGATCCACCACTAAAACTTACACGATTCTTGTCTGGGAAGAATCCCTTTCTTTATTTTGGGAAGGTTTCTTAAAAGGCAGGTCTGGAGTTTGTTGATGATGATGCCAGATGAATCATCAGCCATTGTTTCTCAGAACAGTTTGCAAACAGCTCTGAGGACAGTCTCTTCCTGTTCCACAGAGGTAAAGTCAGACAAGAACCTATGCTGGGAACACAATGTAGTCTGGGTTCCAGTGAAACAACTCATAGTGTGCTTCATGGGTGAAGAGATTGTTTGTAAGACAGCTGAAGACCAGACAGCTACGGAGCTTTGAAATGCATTAGAAGCTGAGCAGGAAGCCCACGGAGCACTAGTGTGAGATGGTACTTCATATTTACACCTTCCTTGCCTCTAAGGCAGACTGTATGTATTGAATTAAACAGAACTACCTCAGATAGTGTGTTTGAGAGCGTCAGTCAAGACATGCTGATAATTACCTTAATCAAACCATAAAGACAAAAATCTTTTGACTAAATAAAAATGTAAAAGGACAGTTTATGCCATTGCAGTCTTCAGAACTAGTCTGTCCCTGGCTTCTTAGCTTGACAGAGTACAACAATCCTCAACAGAGAAGGAAAGTGTGTTCTCTGATTCTTGCTGATACTGCTTCTATCCCTCTTGGCTGAAACAGTTCATCCTGGTGGGTTTTTTTCTCTCAGACATAAAAAATACAAGGGAAACCACTATTTGAATTTTTTGTGAAAGATGGGTATCTGGAGGATAATCTCAGTGTTTAAGCCAACAGTGTCTTGTCATTTCCCTGCAGACCTTCTTAAAGCAAGGAAGGAGGGCTAGGTCTTTCAGACCTCAAAACATTAAAAGATCCTTTACTCTCTTGAAGCAAAGCTGGATGAATTTGATACATGAGGAAAAATTATGCAAGGTTGAAGATACGCATGAAAGAACTGAGATAGGGTTCAGCTAAAGCTCATTTCAGTTACCTGCTCTGCCATACCTTCCTATATAGTTTGGGCACAGCCCTACAATGTTCCTCAGTTCTCCATCAGCAAAAGAAAATAAAAATTCTCCCTTAGTCTAAGGAGCAGTCAGGTTCCGTAATGGGAAATTAAACATATCATCCATAATTTGTCAAGGTGGAATGAGCAAAGCCAACAACATTAAAGCATTCACTGTTACTAGACCTTGTATGTGGCTAAAGTCAACAGTATCGGTATAGATGTTCATATTCTGTAATGTTTATAGAAATCAGTGCCATCAAAACCGTATCCATGCATAGCTTCATGTTTCTTCCCAGTTTCAACCACAGTAGCATGAAGATTAGGACACGGGGAGCTAGTGAGTTTGTTTACTGCAGCTCTCTTGATAACTGTGCCTAGACATAGGAAATTTGAGGTGGAGTTACTACTTCTCAGGCCGCTTTTTCTGACCTCATTTTGTAGTGGATTCACACTAGCTTTATGCATGTCAGTGTATTTTACAGCCTTCACTTGCTTGTGTAGTTCTTTACTTGTTTGTGGCTGAACTACCCTCATAAAATCACACCGTATCTAGGTACCTAAATGCAAGACACTGGAGCCCAAAACAAGCAGACTGATATTTTCTCAGACTAAGCAAGATCATTTTGAATGCAGTTACTCTTTGTAACACAGCTGGGAAAAGGTACCTCACAGTGACATGCAAGTAAGACTGCTGCTCCAGTCCTAGCCCCAGGAGATTCATGGGTGAGATCATCCCAAAGGACTCAACACAACCTGTATGCCTGCCTTGCTGCTTCTTGCTGCTTTCACTGCCAAAACCAAAGAATGAAGCTTTTTGTTTGAGAGTTAGTTAGCGTGTCCATGAGCTTATCCCTAGAGAATTATGCAGCTGCAGAGTGATATGGCTGGAGATGGAGACGAGAAAGTTTAGCTTAGCTTTGCCTCCCTGGCCCTGGGCAAAATTTGTTTATTGCAGCCAAACAAGAATTTATACCTCTCATAAAACTGCATTTTTCTAATCTTTCCCAAAAGAGAAAAATCTCCCCCTTCTCTCAGCAACAATTCCCTCACTTAAAATGCCATGGAGTATTGACTATTTCCACTTTTTTTGTTTAGGATCAGCAGTATATTTTCTTAAAGAAATAATATGTTTAATGAATTTTTTTTTTTCAGGCAAGTCTCAGTGATACTTGGATGGAGTACCCACAGCATGGATTCACAAGGCCCTGCCTTCCTTCAACACTCCTGGCCTCAGCACCACATCTGAATGGAGCAACGTTCATCCCACTGGCACCTGGCCCCATCCTGCCTCCTTAAAGCTGCTTCTGTTCTCTACAGGAATCCGTTTACCAGCCTTTCAAAGGTGAGCACACTAAATATATCCTTACTGCCCAATTTATTTACCTTTTATATCAGCCTTGGGTTTGTTCTATCTGGGTTATTCTACCACTGCCATTACGCTGCATAATTGAGAGTTGATTATTCTGTGAAACTGGCAGCTGTGAGAGGTGCTGATTTAATAGCCTAGAAGACCCAACTCCTCAAGTTTATCTGCAGTGGGGCTGAGTACAGATAGTGAGAATGCAAAGGACAGGAGCAGCACTCCATGGCAATTTAGCCATGCTCACTCAGTCCACAAGGCAGCACTACAATTAGAGGTGATTTCATGCAATAGAGTCCAAACGGAGACAGTATTCAAATGAACTACAGAAAAAAAGAGCATGTAATCGAGACATTTGTGGATAGGCAAAGAAAAGAATATCCTAAGAAACAGCAAGTTATACCTAGGTATATGAGGTATAATTGAGGCTGTCTTATAGTCAAGCGACAGTGGTTCAGAAAGGTTGAAGTACATGAGAACTAAGACTCCTAATGTCTGCAAAACCTGTTTAGATTTCAAAGCTGTCAGTCTGGCACCTTTTAAGAGCCTGAATTCATTGTATGACAGCAAAGTGAAATAATTTATTTGTGGGTGTGGGTGTGTAATAGTGACAAATTTGAGGCTAGAAGAATTCCTCACATCCCTTGGCTAATGATACACAAATTTCTATGCAAAACAAAAATAATCTCCCTGTTTCAGTAAACTACAGTGAACAAACCTAATGCTAAAACATACCTGGCTGAGTCAGACTTAATTTTGGAAAAAAACAAAACACCTCACCCACCCTAAAAGATAAGGGAGTTTCTCTTAAGAAAAACAGGAAAGCTGATCTATGAACAAGGACAATCAGAAGACTGTCAGAATAAAAATCAGTCAGCCAAAATACTCTGCACAAGAAGAGGAAAAAAGACTTAAATATATTGAACATGAGAAGAGAACTTCGTCTGCTTGTAGATTCTGTAAATTACCTTCTAAACTACCATGAGAAGCTTGGACTAGAGTTTAAAGTCTTCCACTCATATGACTATCCGTATGAAGGATACGTGTAGGGGAGTCTCATATAGCTGCCCGTAAGCTATGATGAGAGGAGGGTGGTAAAATGTTAGTAATATCTCTGTAGGGGTTTCTAAGTAAGTTGGTTCTAGAAAAGCCCTCTAGGCCCAGCCTTCCCAGCTGAGAAGGGACCATTTCCTTTTTCCCCAAAAAAACACTGACCTTTCTCTTCATCATATGTCTCTGGAGAGCTCCTCATACAAAGTGTTTCAGTGGAAATAAATGAGGTGTGTGTCCTTATCATTCTTGTTCCTTGTTTGTACATGAATTTCAGTTGCCAATGATAGCTATACATAACTCATGCTTTCAATCTCCCTCCTGCACATCCTGACACATTTTAAAGTTCTACCTTCTGAAGATAATTTTCTGTGCAGGACTGGAGGCAGACATGCCGAAATACTATAGTAAAGGTTCTTGTCATTATGTTTCTAGTTGTCAGAAACAAATTGCCAAGAATCCTGTTTCCTTGAACTTGAATGCTGTTTTCAACCTTTTCTTCCTAAACCAAGACAAAGACATAGTTCAGACCATATGTGGATCAAGAACTGAGGTTTCCAGCCTTTATCAAAAGATACCCATCTAGAAGATAAAAGGCAATCACAGTACCACCTTCTAGAAGGTGTAATATGAAAATGGTGTGTTCTGCCCCAAATATTAAATTCCCTTTCAATCTGGAACAGAAGAAATTTAAATGCCTTACCATGACAATAAGCTATGCCATAGCTTGCCTTTCTGAGTAGAGGGCTTCTCATAAGGAGCCTCTTAGATACATGAGCTGTATGCTCTAAGTATTAATTGAAGTCTAGGAAGTGGTGGGTGCTGAAGTGGAAGCCATTAGAAGCCTATTGTTTTATCATCATCCTGCTCAGATTTGATGTTAAAGCGGTACTGCACTCCTAATCTTTTTTTCATCTTAATGTACCAATAACAATTAACAAAAAAATGATGTTTTAAAAACAAAATCAAGATGTCCTATTCTCAGATAGACCTGGTCTATACTATGTATAAGCAATAAACTTTCATAGACCCCCATTGTTAATTCGAAGTCAGTGTCAACAACCTGTCTCCTAGGTTTCCTAAACTCTAAATGAGGTCCTGTCATGCTGTTACATACAATCTGCCATCCTAGTGCTCTTGCAAACTACTCTGTTCAGAAAATACTCAAGAACTGTGTACAGTAAGAAATAAGAATACTTTGTCTTTTATTCTGCTGCCACTGACTTCAGGCTTATGCGGAGTGCAGCTTTATTAAAACTTCTGGTTTGATTCTAGTGAAATTTAACTTCTCCATGCCCACTTCAGGGTAGTTTTTTTAGTTAATTTTAATTGCATTGGCCTGTTTTGTTTGGAAATTATTTAGGCCTAGGAGGCCTTGTGAAAGTGTGTTCTTTCAGTCTTCAGTTTCTAGGTGGCCAGAATTGTGCAAAACTTGTACAACGCCATGGTTCATTCCTTCTGTCTCCTACCACAGATCACTGTATTAGGGTTGTGATTTGTGCTCACTTTTTTATGGTCTGTGTATTACAATACTAAATACGATGTTTAGGTTAAACAATCAACTACGCTAAGCCTAATAGTATATATTATAGGCAATCCCTACCCTGAAGGGCTTCAATTTAAATACAAAAGATTGAAGAAAAGAATTGGAGAAAGGGGTGGTGTCCCAGAGAAATTCAGCAATTTGCACAGTCACTAGACAAGATTTGAATTCTAGGCTCCTGTAATTATTTTATTTCAGTTCTACCCCTTTTATGAAGGTAAACAATCATTCCAGTCAGAAATAAAAATAAAAGAGCAGGTTCGATGTTCAGGTCTTCATTCACTTGATGCTGCTACAACCAATGTTGATCAATGACAGAGGGTAAAATAGAGAAGATGTTGATGTTTTAATGTTAGAGTAGCCCAGAAAAGCAAGTTTATAAAATGTGGCAATTCAAGAAACATAACTTTAAAAACAGACAAACAAAAAGGAAAAACTATGAGAAAAACTTTGAGAAATTTAACCCAGGTACAGATATTAAGTTTTTTGCTTTTTATCTCCTCACCATGTCCTTCATTCTGAGTAAGTTTTGCTGTCTATAGTTGCTTAAATATCAGTTGTGGCATCTGTTATACCACCTTCCTAACCTAAAGGAGAAAAAATATCCAAGCAGCTAGCCTCCTTCTGGGAAAGGTAAAGTCATTATGGATGATAAAAGCTGCTTGATCCAAGGTTCAGCATGACAGATCATTTCAATAACTCCAGTGAGCATGTACCCAAGAACATTAGTCTTCATTTTCTCCTAACAGTATTTGAACAAGCATTTGAAAGGAAAAGTAGTGATTCCGAAAGACAAATATTTTCACATCTGAGGTAAAGGGAATCATAAGTGTTTTAGACATAACAGCAGATTAAGAGTCAAAAAACCTGTCCCCTCCCCAGTCAGTAAACTCACTCTGTGCATTTAAATAAGGTACTGAAAACCTCTGCAACGCTTTCCCTACATATTTGTACCTGAAGACTTATATCACACACAGATTTTATGAATCTTAAGTAAGCTCTTTAAAGTCCTATTTACATCTTCAGAGTAAATGTTTTCTGTAAGTGTCAGATATTACTAACATAATAAGAATAATACAACATAGACACAAATGAATGCCATTCACCTGTAAGGTTTATTTATATCTTGGACTATTTCCTTCAAGTTATCTAGGCAGTAACTTCTTATTCCCTTATACTCAAAGTATTAAGAGCCTTATCGAGATTTTATGTTACTTTCTTTATGATGTCTTATTTTAAGTGAATAAAGAGCCCTCATCTTCACTGCATACAGGTAGGATTAACATTATTAATTTAAGAAATAAAAAACATAGACTGTATCTAATCTGTTGCCATACATTTCTTTTAAAAACTCCAAGAGCTAAAGCATTCTTCTGGTCCTTCAGTTACAACCAATCCAAAAGATAACTAAGAGCTAGGCAGGTATTTTTGTATCCTCCATAATGCTACACAGCATTTACCTTAGAAGTGTTCACAATATTATGTGATCCCACTTCTATTAATTCAAAATATTTGCTTATAGTAAAATTGGGATTTTACATCAAAACATTGAAAGAGTTTGTGGATAAATTATATATACACTCACAAAAAAAGACAGCTTTATTGACATATTTAGTGGTGTATTTTTATATTATTTCTTACTATATCTATTCAATAGGAAACTTGGTAGAGCATCTGTTTTAGGACCCTAGCAAGGTTCTAATTTCACAACTGTGGGGTTAACCCCAAACGGCAACTAAGCACTATGCAGCCATTTGCTCACCCCTCCCTCCCATCATCAGTGGGATAGGAAGAATTAGAAGAAAAAGGTAAAAACCTCTCGGGCTGAGATAAGGACAGTTTAATAGGAGAGCTTAACATGAGGAGAGAAGCAATATTAACAATAATAATAAAAGAATGTAGAAAGCAAGTGTTGCACAATTGCCATTGCTCATGACCCAGAACCCAATGCTCAGACTGTTCCAAACCCTGATCCATCCTTCCCCCAGCCAGCTCCCCCAGTTCTATACTGACCATATGATATCAAATATCCCCTTGTCTAGCTGCCCTGGACATGCCCCTTCGCAGCTTCTTGTGAAAATTAACTCTATCTCAGACAAACCCAGGACAAGAAAGAAGTTGAAATTGTACCTCTTCCCAACAAAATCAGATCATTTTTACTAAAACCTCCTCAAAATGACTTCCAAAATACTGAAGCATACAGACATTTAAACTTCAGCAAGAATTACTCAGTCCAGCATAGAAACTTCAAAAGCATGTATTTTCAAATGCAACTGGTATCTTGCTCTTGTACAGAAACCTGTTTCTTACAACAGTGTTAGATGAAGTGTCCCATCCTTTAAACATGTATGCACAAGCATAATGTAAATGCCCGTAGGAAGGACATTCCATTTGACCTTCCAGTGCGCTATACCTCTTGTGATCACTGACACCAGTACAATTTAGGTGTATCATTATTATTTTCCAAGGGTGTATCTGTGCATATGTATGGTGCACATCAATGTTGGTGACTGTAAAAAGAAACAGCAGTGAAAAATCATGTGTCCATGTCTGCAAATAGGAGCATCATGATCAGGTTCGGCATGGCAACTCAGAAGTGTACAGTTTCTTAAAGAACTGTAGCTACTATTGGTGTCTGCATTGGCTCAGTTAGCACTCATATCATCACTGCTGTAATTTGCTGCAGTTTAAAAAAAAAAAAAAAAAAAAAAACAAGTCAAAGCATTTTCTAACATTAATTTTCCTTGAGAACTAAGGAGCTTAACAGCAGCTAAGTCATAGCTAGTTTTATGCGAAACGTAAAAGATAATAACAATGAGTTGAATAATAACACTTAGCACTTACGTAGCTCCGTGTACTTTCAAAGTGCTGTACAAATACTAAATAATTCATCTTAATTAAAAAGGCCTTGAAAAGATTAAAGGACCCTTGAAATACGTGCATGCAAAGTGTTTCTTATTACTTCAACACAAGAAAGATCTAGCCCCAAATACCTTTATCTTTGAAAATAGAGGAAATAACGGTGCAACCTAAGCTTAAAGAAAAAAACACATGGAATAAGCCTTTGGAAATCAGCAAAGCTACTTGCACAAGTAAAAGCTGTAAGATGAAACCCTAAACTATCTATCACAGCTTTTTTTTCTTTTTTTTTTCTTTTATTCCATATATTTCAGCCTTTCAATATACTAGGCAAAAAGTCCCACTGACTTCACCAGGAGCAGTCCCTTCACAATTTTTATGTGCTTTCTAGGGTGTTTGTCTTTTGTGAATGGTTCAGTTTCACATCATCTGTGGTGCTCATAGTTATAAAACGAAGAAGCTTATTTGTGTATGTGTGAAACCACACCTTTCTAAGAATAGGGTTTGTTCGCAGTGCTCCTGCCACCTCCCACCTAGAGAAATGCTGTATTTCCTATCAGAGACCTCCTTTTTGTTCCTTGTAAGATGGAGGTTACCAGTAAAAGGGCAGTACGCTGCACCAACTGACTTTCACAAGCCCATTTTACATTTTTTTTTTTTAAAAACTCACTTTACTAGGACCTGCTCCTCTACAGCAAGGGTTGCATACCAGCTGCTGTTCTCCCCTTCATACTGGCCAAAACATCAAGGCTGCATGCAGCAAGCAAGCAAGAGTACACTTCATCTTCTTCTCATGACTGTAGGCTACCATACCACCTGATGTACTTTCCATCCTTCCCTCTCTGTCTCACTTTTTCCTTTCATAACAGACTTACATGGGCTTGGGATACATATCTCCATCTTGCTTTTCATTTTCAAGCATACTAAACTTTAATCCATACAGCATTAAACTCTCAAAAGCTATTTTTCTAGTGAAAAAAACTTTTTACTTAACCAGTCCACATAGTACTACAATAAACCCAGCCAGTCATTGCTGTCTCTAGTGACAAGCAAGGAAAGATTGAAATGGATATTGAACTCCATCAGTCTTCCTATCCATTTCTAGCAATCTGTTCCAAAGATACTTTAACTAAATTTATATAAAACATCCTTTCCGGTTTCTTTGTATTCTTCTCTCAGAACTTACTGGTGATAACACAGATCTCTGGGAACATAGATACAGCAGGCATTCTGCATACATTCTACAGCAGGCATTCTGTAAGTGTGCAAGAGCAGTGAAGTGATTTCTGCTCAGCAGATTTTGAGAATGAACAAGGAATTGCTGCTTGCATCTAAGACCTTAAAAACTTATCTATGGAAAAGGTATGGAAGTGTACCACTTATACATGTTATGGTCCCCTTTGGAGGAGTTGGTACAGGAGAAAACAGCAGAACATAAATTAGAGGTGGCAATACATGAAACTGGAGGAATAGTATAACAATAATCAGCAATTCTGGATTACTTTTGGAAGCCAAGCTATGATGCTTGTAAGATTGGGCAAAACTGGGTGAATGGTGGAATTTCTTGTCTACATATATCTAGGAGTAGCTTACATGCAACCAGACCCCGAATAAGAAACTACTATTCAGGATTTTAGTTCTGCCTATTCCAGCACATACAAAACGCCGGGGCTCTGGGCTTGAGCATTAAGGCAGTATTTTTAAAGGACCAAAGCTTAAACTCTGCAATACAAATTTTAAACAAGTCAAAATTTTTTGCAAGAGAATGTGAGCAAGAAAGGGGCAACATGGGAGATGTTCCTGTACTTTATGGTCCCAATGGGAAACACAAATCCCTTTTTTTGGGTCCACGATCTGCAGTGGACTCACCAACTTCTAAGAAGCCTATATGCCTCATCATCCCCATCTTACAGTGTAGGCAATGACTGACATATACTAGAGCTAAATGCAAATACAAGTATTACAATAAATTTGTTATCATGAAGAAGAGGAGAAAAAGGAGAAAAATCTGCATAACAGTTTTGAGATTACATATAATAGGCAGCTACGTTTAATATTTTTCACTAGATAAAGTTGACATTATTTCCATATGCCCCTTTCACAACCTCTGATGAAGATCAGGTATGTTGCAAATTTAGCACCTCTCCTGCAGGCATATTGTGATTAAAAACAACTGGCATCTGGCTATGAATCCCCTCTGTCATGGATGGCCTGTATGACCCTGAATGAGCCGTAACAGACTACAGGGGAATTATTCCATGTACAGAAGATCAACTCACAAGTGGACATGGACTCAAGTCCACTTCTGTTTTGTCTATTGTGATTTTGCCCCTTTGGACCTTAGTTATATTTAATACATTGATTTTTTGGAGACACTTTTTTATTATAGCATTTCAGGCCATAAATTCAGACAGATCTGGTGGGGTCACAAGCAAATTAGAAGCATCTTTTCAAGATGTATGAAGTTCAGGCGTAGTTCACAGTCACAGTGATTGTATTTTCCAAAGCATCCTATGCAATGTGATAACATGAGCTTCTATCAGCCAGCAACAAGGAATAACAAGATGCAATTTCTGAGAGGCAATGATAATTCACTAGTATTTGTGCAGATTACTGAGAACAGGTGTGCAGCTAAGTTGATTCCGCTCATTTGTATTAATAGGTAAATTAGGATATTGTATCTTATCACATTAATTAGAGTGAATTGAGTTAGGAAGTTGAGTAACAACTAATTAAAAATTAATGAGGGGCCATGCAGTAACAAGTAATTCTTTATGCTGCGGCAGGTAACCAGGAATACTCCTTTGTTGCCAAAATGAGAGGCCTTTTACCTTTTCCCCTGCAATAGCTGAGTGAACTTGCACAGTATGCTGGGATGACATTTCTGAAAAGTTTCAGGCATATTTGAAGATATGAAAAGCAACAAAACCTCCAACTTCACATCCTGCAGATAGGCAAAGATCTAAGGAATGGATAAGCATTCCAGGCACTTAGAAGAGCATGGTTATACTAGGAAACCTGGCCTCACACATTTTGCTTTCCTATGGCTCACTCACATTGCCCAGATGATGTAAAATATGAGGGCAGCTCAAACTATTTTGAGTAACAACAGTATAAAGCAAGTCATCTCCCCTTGATGGTTACTTTTTTTTTTGCTAGTACATTTAAACTACAGTTTTTCACAGCCATATACAAGTACATGTAAAACAAATAATATATTGCTTTATTAACATGTGTCCCTTTGTGTTGCAATATCTGAATTACAGAAGTTTGCCGGCACAGGCAGGGACCTGTGCAGTCTAGCTCTATGCCAGAATAGGCTTGTTCTCTACAATTATTCTGAAAGGATTGTCTCAACTGGTAGAAGTTTCAAAGCATGTGACTTCTGCCATTTCTCCCAGGCAGAGGATTTGACAAACCAGCAATTACTAGAGTTCAAAAGGCTTTTAACCTCTATATTTTCTTCTCAAAAGGTCACTCTATTAAGCTTAGTTTTGCTGAGGTATAGAAAATATGGCAGCTAGTTTTCCCCACTGTTTATACAGCTCAGTTACCTGTAGACAGCTACAAAAAAAATCACAGAGTGCTGTATGTTAAAAGGGACCCTCAGAGATCATTTAATTCAACCCCCTTGCTCAAAGCAAGGTCAGCTAGAATGGGTTGCTCAGGGCCTTATCCTTTCAGCTTTTGAACATCTCTATGATGAAGAGTCCACAAACTGTTCTGGCAGCCTGTTCCAGTATTTGACCACCTTCAATGAAAATGTCTTTTTTATCTGCTAAGGTGGACTGTCAGTTTGTTTCAGTTTGTGTCCATTGCCTCTTGTCTTGTCACTGGGCAACGCTGAGAGGAGTCTGGCTTCATCTTCTTTACTCCCCCCATGTTCAGTATTTAACACATGGATATGGGTGACAATATGACACAGAGTCCCCAGCCCCACACACTACTATTAAGCGGCAACAGTAAAGCAGCACAGTATATTTCCTACAAGACAGAGAGGCTTCCCACACACAATAAAAAAAGAAAACAAAAAACAGGCTGAACAGTTCCATCTCTTTCAGACTCTCCTTGGGTGAGAGAGACTCCAATCCCTAAGGGAGCTTCATAGTTCATGCTGGACTTGCTCCAGCATGCCCATATTCCTCCTGTACTGGAGAGCCCAGTGCTGGACACAGCACTCCAGACAGGGCTTCACTAGTGCTGAGTGAAGGGCAAGATCCCCTCCCTTGGCCTGCTATTAATGTTCTCCCTCATTCAGACCAGGATGCTGGTAGCCTTTTGTGTTGCAAGAGTACATTATTGGCTCACGCTCTACTTGGTGTCTACGAGGACCTCCAGGTTATTTTCTGTTAAACTGCTTTCCAGACAGTCAGCTCCAGCATGTACTGGTGCATGAGTGCTTTTATCCAGGTGCAGGACTTGGCACTTTCCGCAGTCAAACTGCATGAGAATCCTGCAGGCCCATTTCTCCAGTCCGTTCATGTCCCTCTAAATGGTAGCACAACCATCTGGTGTAGCATCCCCTTTGAATCTTCCTTTGGGCAGAGCATACATTGGACCATGCAAGTCTGTAATCCAAATTCAGTTGAATTACATCTGATACCAGTCTTGGCTTGGCCCAATTTGTGTTGCTCTGCTGGCAAAAAAAAAAAAAAAAAAAAGAAATATCATGGTAAGGTTTTTGACATCTGTTATAGCCTGTGAGAAGCCCGCAATGAGGAGAGAAGCCCTGCTGGTGTAGATGCATTTTGCACTTATAATGGCATAAGTACCCTTCTATTTTTTTTTAAGGCAGAATAATAAAGGCCTCCTAAAATTACAGAGAAAGGAGGTTGGGGTGGAGGGAAATAATTTGTTTTTCAGAAGTATAGAAAAATCAGGAAACTAGGAAAATAATGCACACTGATCATCAGCTTATTTTGTGGCTGTGGGTAAGCCTTTCATCTTTAGGTCTCCCATTTGTTGTAAATTACTGTTTCTCATCATCTTTCATATCTTAATGGAAAACAGACAGTGAGGAGTTGATTCTAATTTAGATTTTAAAATCTCATTCCCTGAGCATCCCACCCACATCCTGATCCATATCCTCTACTTATAATTTTCTCAATAGTGAATTTTTTTTTTTTTTTGGCAGCAATATTTTATTCCACATAGGTGATTCATATTGAATAAGCAATTTGCCTGTACTACTCAACTTAAGTAGCAAGTTGGTTATACACGTAGTAGCCTTCTGCACCCACTGTATCCTGAAGGAAGGATTGTAACGATGCGATGAAATGGCTCAGAGCAAATACATACCAGATCCTGGTCAGGATTAATTTTGTGAAGAACTAAGCAAAAGTTTTCTATGCTATGGAAAGAAGAAGTAACAAGAGGACACAAAGAACCTTATACTCCTATTTCTTCATTTACAATGCATATTATAAAACATACTCCTTGCTTACAGAGACTGTAACCACACTATATGATGGAGAACTTGAGGAGCCTTCTTTATTCCAGGATAATACCATAGCCCAACCAGATATCCAAAAGCCTGCTCTCAGTCTGTTTGAAATCAGATTATAAATCCCATACACATCTATGATAAACAACATCAGAATCATGGTGGGCAAGACTCTGGGGCTTTCCATTTGGACCAAAGCTATAAAAACAGACATGACCAGAAAGCTGGAGACTGCCTGGAAAAGTAAATATGCCCCCAGGGTCGCTCTAAATATGAGATGTGTCAGCAGTTCAGTGGGAATACCAGGTATACCTGAAGCCCACAGCCAGCCTCCATGGCATTCTTGCAGGAACATAACAGTGGAGGACAGTTATTTCAGTCTCATTCTGCCACACAGACCTCTCTGCACAGTTCTGATATCCCCTTTACTCCAGCCAGCTGCAGATGAAACATCCCATTGCAAGATCACACAAGGACCTCATGTGCCACATACTCTCCAGTGTTCCACCCATTATTGGCTAAACAATGATATCAACCAACAAGCACAGCTTCATTTCTTAACAGACTAGGATAGCAGCTTCCAAGCTTTTTTGGTGAAAATGCCTCTTTGGGCTCATGATACACTTGTAGTTCTGAACTTCACTTTTGTAACTGAATTTCCAGCTGGCTCCTGTCTTCCTACATCATTGTCATAATTGTAGCATTTGGAACTGGCAAGTTCAGGAGTTTGTCTCCAAATGTTCAAGGCCATAAACTGAGATATCTGATAAACACTAGGCAGAAGTCCAAAACCACACTGGAAATGTGAAGAAAGTAAAGATCCTGGAATATGCTGATGAAAAGGTAGTCATAGCAGCTCAGAAAAATTCCACATCTTCAGCTGGCTAATGCAACTGTGCCCTCTTGTCAGTGCTTTGCAATCTCAGGATGGGGCAATTAGTAAAAGCCTTTCTATATATGTGCTTTGTGGAGAGATACATGATGTTCAAAGCTCACATTTTTTGCCACAGCCCAAGAAGAGAGAGAGAGAGGGGGGAGAAGAGAAAAAGAAAGGAGAGAGAGAGAGAGGAGAAGAGAAAAAGAAAGGAGAGAGAGAGAGAGAGAGAGAGAGAGAGAGAGAGAGAGAGAAGTAAAATCTGTCTACATTGGAAAACCACTCATTGAAATCGGCCAGGTGTCTTCTTGGCACAGAAGCCCTTTTATGATAAAAATCATGCTGGAGTATTTGGGTAGGTTGGTTTTTCTTCCATTTTGTGTTCTTTTTAATAAGTCAGTATGACTGTAAGCCGAGATTAAACAGTGAGAAAGATCCGAAGTATTCTACCCAGCCTCACAGTGCCTGCAGGCTGTGCTAGCTACAATACCTTTCAACACCATTCATTGTCCCATTGTGAGGAATAAAAAAAAAAATAAAAAGCCTTTTTGGCAAAAGTGGCTGAGACATTAAGGATAAAATGAATGGGGTTTGGGGGAGGTGGGAAGAGAAAATCCATAGTGAAACAACCTGCAGCTGACACCACCTGCTCTAAAACAGAAGGGCTGCTGAACTTCATAAGCCATATTTGGGGTAATTGCTGTTCACAGACAATGTCTGTTTTCTTGTATTGTGCAGAAGCACTGTCTTCTCTTTGACTACTCACATTTCTACAAAGGGAAGACAAGCCAGACATTGATTACACAGCCTAAAGGATTTTAAGTGGTAGGACCACTTAAATACAGAAAAGCCTATAATAATCATATTTACAAGAGGTCTTACAGTTTATCTGAGAATTAGGAAGAACAGACTTTTAGGGGATAGGGAACTCTGTAGGCTGAGTATATTGTTTCTGCTGACTCAAGATTATCCGTGTTGATGCTTAAATTTCCCAATATTAATCAGAGAATGGATGACTAAAACACAAAATAAGGAGTGGTGATGGATGCAGTGTGATCTAGACTCACAGTTCCTTGCAGTAACAAGATATAAGGTCTATTCCTAGCCTTGACAGCTTTAGTTTATGTGGTTTACTGGCTTCTTTTTGTGGCCTCTCTAGCCACTTATCTAAGTTTTTCCATGTGTAAAACTGTAAAATTAGTTTATGATTTTAATCCAGATTATGAACTACTGTATGGTTTGGGGTTTGTTTTGGTTTGGGTTTTTGGGTTTTTTTTGTTTGGTTGGTTGGTTTTGGTTGGTAGGGTTTTTTTTAAAATCACTGCCAAGACTTTTGCCATAACTCTGCCCCCTATTCTTCCTTCACTTCTGGAGGCACAGGAAGGAACTCTCATTGCTTTCCATCACTTACATGTAGATTCTTCTGCCTTTGTTTCACAATGGAGATCTTAAAGACTAATTTCTCTTTGCTACTTAACCCAGCACCTAATAGAAAAGGAGCCCTCATCTAGTACAACAACAGTTACAACCACCACAGCAGCTACCACCACAACAGCAAGCACAGTGTACCCCCGTGTGACTTAACAATCACGTGTATATTTTGTATTTTCATAGATTTCACTGAATTTCTTCCTTCAGATTGAATAGAAAAAGTGCCTAAGCAATGATTTTACTGACAGTCAGGATAATTAAATCATGAGATTTAAGGCATTTTGAAATTGTTTCATTGTCAGCATATATACACTACTTTCTGCTGTACGTGTAGTTCTCATCTAAGTATCCTGTCTACTGTTAAAATCTTTTTGATGTGAACAACAATGATTGTTTAATGGATATTATTAATTTCATAATTGATGAGCATAATTGATGTTACTTTAATCAAATCACTTGCATATGTATTGATTAATGTCAGGAACACTAAGAGAATTTTGCAGTGGTAGAACAGAAAAATATGGGGTGGGGGAAGAGAACAAAACACCCCAACACATATGGGAAACAAGCTCCAGGGTATTGTCCCTTCCCTGCCTAGGCATTTAATCATGATTTTGTGAGATTGTGTAAAGAGATAGTACCCCTTAGCTTGCTAAGTCCTAAATTATTACACTTGATAATTATTTATTTTTCTTCCATGTGCCCAAATCATGACATGAGAATGAGTGAGGAAGACTTTGAGTGTGTATGTACACATACTAATTATTAATAGGATTATGCATAGTTGCATGATAGTAGTACTGGAGCTACATATAAATTAAAGTCTCTTCACCCACATTCACCTGGCCAGCAGACTTAAATCCCTAACTTACTGAAACCAGGAAATTTAAAGTATTGGCTGAAGGAGGCCTGTGGCAAGACCAGGAACTAAGCCTATATTTCTGGAGGTCCACTCAAGTTCTCTGAAGGTGACACCATTTAAAAGAAAGAAAAATGTTAAAAGGAAGGGAAGGGTTAAGGTATGATGTGCTGTGAACATAAAGAGCTGAAGTGAAGGTCACAGGGCTCAGTAGTCTAAGAAATTTAAGAGACCAAGAATTCAGCCTTTAGAATTCATAAGTTTTTTCTAAGGTTTGTCATTCATAGTACTAAGAAGAATGATTTCTTGCAATGACTGTAAGCAGATGCAATGTGGCAGATCCACAGCTGCTGTCAATTGTCACAGTTTCCTATGACTTTGTTGGAGTCAAGCCAACATATATCAGCCAAGGATATGTCCTGCATTGTGTTCATGCATTTGTTGCACATATGCTAAAAGCTAACCAGTATTTCCAGCCTAGAGAAGATATTAAATTCTGGATTAGAAAAAGGACAATTTCTTGCTTTCCAGTGCAATGGAAGATCATGCCAGAGCTGAATTTAAATCCAAAACCTGTGGACTTAATTTTGATCCTGACACAGAGTGACTATGTCATGCTGAAAAGTGGTACAAGTTCAGTCCTTAAAATGGGGATGATAATACTTCCGTGTCACTGAGGTACAGGAAATCTATGCATTTGAGAGACACAGTTGTTAGGAGGGTAGGGAGAATACTAACACCTGGAGAAGCCCTCCAGTGGCAGTAATTTTACAAATTTAAAGTTCTACACACAGAAAACAAAACATTAATTCAGACACCAAAGCACAAAAAACCAAGTAAACTTGAGAATGTAATGAAAAAGCAGCCGGCACACACATGTACTTTCCACGTCCTCCTCAAACTGCACAGTACTATACTATGAAAACACACTCCTCAGTTATTAGCTCTTCAGACACTGGAAGACTTCTGTGGCATTTAAAGTTGGAACAATATTGTGTGGTTGAGTATATTTTCAGGGCTCAGAAGAACTCATTCAAAACTCATTTCTGTATCATTATATGAAAGAACAGACCCCTGAAGAAAATATTAAGATCTGATCTCCTATATTAAGTATCATTGAAAAATATCATTACTCTTACCTGAGCTTTGCAGGGTATTATGCATATCTGGTATTGCAGATTACTGCCTATTGAGGGAGTGCACTGTTGAAGTTGATGAAATAAAGATGAGGAACATCCCCTACTTGCTGAAGAACTATGCTTTTCCATATCTATCTATCTATCTTTACTCTGGTATCTCAGAGGAAAGAAAAAAAAAAACAACAAAAAGTTTGCAAGGAGGTTCTGCTTTTCATTTAAGTAAGATATTAATTTAAATAAGTCTGCTTCTTTTTGAGAAAAGGCTTAAACAGCAAACTTAATGGAAGAAATAAATGAAAACATGTCTTTCTGTCTTCCTTCCTTTTAAACAGCATAGGTCAAATAGAGTTTATCTGCTGCCTAAGGCCAGGCCACCTCTATTAAAGGTGAAAGAATTTGAAACACCTGGCTAGTTTTCGTACCAATCTCTTCCATAAATTCACCCAACCAAACATTTTCAATAAATTCCTTTGCACAACTACTTCCCTTTCACCAAGCAGACAGACCAAAATAGAAAATTATTACATTTACTGAAATGGAATAAAACATGATGCAAAACTCATCTCAGCCAAATTTGAGAATTCATCTGTTAGAAACTAATTCCACAAATAATCACCAATTAATTAATTTCTATACTACTGCTGTGAAGTAGTTCTCTCTTGTTACAGAAGGTGAAGACTGACACAGAAGAATTGAAGCTCAAAGTCTTGATGGCAGGGCAGGAACCTGTCAATGCCCTCCTAGGTCCTCCTCACTTCCACCTCAGGCCCTTTAGTGACCAAAACAGAAGATGGCCTGTTTTCCTTACCCACATCAATTATTTGTTTCTGTCTTTGCTGTTAAGAAGACTATACCCATAACTTTCAGAGTCAAGAGACCGAAACTGTGTGAATTTATGCTCCTGCCTCTTTTTCTTTTTTTTTTTAATTTGCCTTGTATTATATAAAAGCAGAAGTGTGCCCAGAGAGCTAACCACACAACAGTCAAAAGCTAAGCAATGCAGTTGTGAGCATACACTTATACTCTGTTCAAAAATCCTTATGTTGTTACCTTGTCCTAAAGCTTGTACACAGCAAATGCAAAATACAGAAGAGTCAGTGTTGTGGTCTTTTGGCTCACTCAGAAAGCACTTCCCACACTTGAGTGTAGGAGCAGGTTAAAAAAATGGTGAGAGAAATCCAAAGGCAGATAATGCAGAGGTGACACCATGACAATAAGATAAGGTGCAAAGAGTAGATAATTTGCAGTGCTAGTCTTTGAGCAATGTGGTCTTCTTCCTAAATAGCAGCTACAGCTGTCCCTAGGAAAGTTAAACCAAGAAATGCCTTGAGGGCAAGACAAGAATCTTGATTTTTAAGAAGCTGTGAGAAAAGAAGAAAACAAGTGGTGATATAGTCCAAAAGCAACAGGAGAGAAAGACACAAATAGCAATATACTGACCCTTATGTATGGAGTTTTGTGAGTACAGTGTCAGAGAGAAGAAAGATAGGTGGTTAATGTGATTGACAAGTTGTAATGGCATAGCCAAATCTTTAAAAACATCTGAGACCAAAACAATTAAGGATGTGCTGAACTCCAGGTGCTCAGATATTGCTTTTGCCATAAAGCTTTCATTTTTTTTGCCAAAAATGATGTTAGTTATAATGATTGCCTTCTTTGCTCAGGTCAAATGACCTCAGTAGTGTTACAGCAGCTGTACACCCAGCAGAGAGGAATGATTTAGAGTGAAATTGAGGCAGGATAAACTGGCAGCCCTCAAGGAGTTGATTATAATTCACAGTGTGTAGTTTTGCAGCATAAGCAATACAGGACAGATATTTTCAGTCTGTTCTTGCTGTCGTGTGCTCTCAAGACTCCTGGGGTTCCCTGGCAACACTGTCTACATTTGTTCTCAACATAGGTAGCCCATATACATGTAGCTTCATGGAATATCCCCAGCAGTAATGACTACTTTCCCAAGAAGGATTTGTGGAATCACATGTGAGCTTGACTTCAGCTGAATTATTTAGGTATCGGAAGTTAAACACATGCAGAAACATGTCTGCAATAACTGAGCTCAAGTGAGTATCTCTGAGTAGAGAAAAAGGCTCTATTTGCATCTCTCATATTTCTGCATCTTACACACCTCACACCTCACAGCAAGTACCAGTGTTGCCTTTTCATTTGGCCAAAACCAAAGCTCTTCTATACATTTATTATGAAAGGAAGCATAGCTATTTTGCAAAAGGAAGCTGTTATCTCACATTATACCTGCAGGAAACTGGAAAACATTTGAGAAATTTTTTTTTTTTTTTTTTCTCAAAGATGTGATTTTCACAGAAGATATTAGCATCTTATCACTAAAATAATTCTAGATTTTCTTCTTGCCACAACTCTCCACCCCACCCCAAAACTGCTTTTTTTAAACACATGCTTTTTCAGTCTCCTGATAATAAGCAAGTGTTGAAATATTTGCTCTAAAATTAAAATTTCCAAATGATAGTGGGGTCTTGATTATAAGAACAGTGTTAAAATAGCAAATACAAGAAACAAAGCAAAATTCTGTGCATTTTCATGTATCTTAGTACACCTGAAAAAACTGCACATACATGAAAATAAAACACTTACAGAGCCACAGCTGATCTCAGCTGACTGCCCATCCTTTAATTAATTTATGAGGGATTTCTATCCAGATAGATGATTTCTATCCAGAGGCAATCCAGAGGCTGTTTACATACTTCTCTATTGGTCTGCCTCCTTTAGGATAACAGGGTGGAGCTAGAAACCAGAACAAGAACATAAGAAATATTTCTATTTGACTGCATCAGCCCTTTCAGCCTGTCACCACAAATGGATGTGGAAAAGATGGCAGGAGCAATGAAAAGATGCCCTTTGCTTGGCAAAGTATCATATTGCCAAATCCAAGGACAACACAAAATAAACTCAGGAGATCTATTTCTAACCTGAAAAGTAAACACGTCCCAGTTCCAGAGCATGTGACCTTGTGCCTTGCATGCTCATTTATCACAGGAGAGTGAACTATTCAATGCATCAGTCAGTAATGCTGTTCGGCATTTTGCTGTTACTACCCCCTCTCCCTAACATCTCTGTTTTTCACACTCAGATCAACTTCCAAAATACAGTGGTCCTACCTAAAGCATGGCTTGTTTCAGCTGTAGTTTTCACTTCCCTGAAGAGCCACAGTTCACCACCCTTGATCTAATGAGAGGTAATTTCATGGACACACCAGGGAATTTTCTCTCTCTGGATGATTTATTCACAGGCCTCTTCAGAACACTAAAAAATAGCTGACAAAGTTCAACTGTTTCCTATTCTTGCACTTGCTCAGTCATTTCCCTTTGTGCCAAAATCAACATTATGGATAGACACAAATTTTGCTTATAGTTCTTTTGGCTTTCTCCAAGTCTGTCTGTAGACACTTCAGACTCTCTGCAGAATTAATCACTTCCTTCATAAAGTCATTGCACAATACTGGATTTGATTCTCACTACAGTAAAATCCTATTAAAATCCTGGTTATTCTATTTTTAGTGTCAACATTAGCACAAATAGGAGCATTTGCATTTAAGAGGGATGACCAAGAGGAAAAATAAGAAAACTACTTTCCATTAATTTTGTCATGCTTGGCACATTTCACAGCTGTGACTCCCCAGATTTATGGGTTAAGTTCTATTGTCTTAAAAATACTTGAAAAATCATATCTCACTATTGTGCACATTTATTTTAGACCATAATACATACAAATATTACCAGATTCTGTAGAAAAATGAAACCTTAAAGGAACCTCTGATTGTTGGTCATAAAAGATAGAGAGAGGAAAAAGATAGCACTAACAGTTTCTAGGATGTTGGAGATTTATGTTCAGATTTCTCATTGGAATTAGTCAGACAGCTCTGCTCACTGGGCTATCATCTGCTCTGCAACTGCATTTCATCTTCACTAGAAACTCCATTCTGGATATACAACACTTTCCTAACAAAGTTATAACTGAAAATATGGAAGTCTGACAAAGTCTTTGATTACAACAAATTAATTTTTCAAGTTATTTCTTCATTAGAAAGCCAAACATCTTGTTTTGTTAACTTTCAAAAATGTATATGATTTCTAGATAAAGCATCAAAATGAAATACAGTGACTTCACCATTAATATTTATCATCGAGTATTCTAGGTTCCCAAATTTACAACACACAGGAGATAGATCAAAACTCACATTTTCATTGCTCTGGTATGCCAATGGGCTGTGCTGACAGACTTGGCTTTAATCCAATTCATTTAAGTCTGCCATGCCTGTTAATTCTTATCTGAGCTATTACTGACCATGAGACAAAGTTCAAAATTGAGTCTTTTGAGATACAACCTCTTAAAAGTAAAAGATATTTTGAGAAGCAGAGTGACTTCAAAGGTAGATGGTGCACAAGTGTTTCAGAGGGTGCTCCAGATGGAGATTACTTGTTGGTTTACAAGGACCACAGCAACCAGAGACCCCACAAACCAACTAACTACTGAAGTGCTCCAGGCTATTCTGAAGCTCTAGATAATCGCAAGGTAGATAATCTGCTCTGGTTTAACTTCTTGCAAGTGTATTTTATGCAAGTGTTTCTTACTGGATAGGAAAAGCTAGGTCAGCATAACATAGAGCTTTACATATCTACCACAGTATCAGCAGCTGTGGCTTGGTGCAGGCACAGAGCCTGCCAAATATCAAAAAGAACTATGATATCTTCTGCACTATCACGGAACACGAGACACTGTACAGTGAGTTTCTCTGATGATCTGGAAGACAATCACAGGTTCATGCTAAAAAACAAATTGCTGAACTGACCCCAGAGCACTCGTCCCAGTCTGATTTTGCAAGTACACAAGCGAGCAAGGATTAAATGTTCAAGAGACCCATGATGGAATTGTCACCTGTTCTCATTGAATAACAATGCTTCATTTGGTAAATGTAATTTCAATAAGTAAAAAAACTTCTGTTCCTCTGTCGTTACTTCTTAAGAACTCTTACTCTCATTTCCTGCAAAGTCAGCAATGCAACTTCTTCCTTGGATCCTTCCCTCAACACATTCTCTGACCTTCCTAAAAGCTATCCCCACGTGAGGGATGTCAAAGTTTTCTGACATTCCTAAAGCACTCCATACTGCCTTTTCCTAGAAGGTCTTGGAAAATTTCCTTTTTCTATCCAACTCACAAATAAAAATTTCTATCAATATTGTCATATTGTGATTCTTTTTCTAACACACGCTGCTATGCCTGATCTCCAACTTGTGAGTTTTGCCTACTTTTTAAACTTTTAGCTTTTAGGTTAGTGAAAGTGTGTTGGTTTAGATCTGGGACAGTTTCAAACTCACAGTTGATGTTTAGCAAGATAGAAATAACAGTCTGCATTTTTATTGTATTATCACTGGAAGAATGCACACAAAAGGTCAGAGTTTATTGCTCTGCATCTTAGCTCAAGTCCTCAGCTGCTATAGGTTTGCAGAAGCCAGAATCGGTCTCACCCAAGGACGTGGTAGAGTGGTTCACACCAAGTTCCAGACAGGACTCCATTCTGGGGCAGAGAAGCGCCTTTCTCTGAATATTTCAGCACTTCCTTTTCTGTCTGGAACTTCTAAAGCATCATAAAGAAGGAATGTGGTAGTGGCTATGAAAGCTGACTGAAGCTTTTTACCTAAAAATGAATTGGTGTGTCAATGCTAGTTATATTTGGTACTTTCCCTAAAGCCTGGCTTATTTGAAGATGTGGCTACATGATGCCTCAAGAACTGGAAACTAATTTTTATTTAAAATCTTCAGGAAAAAAAGGTGAAAAAGTGTTCCCCAAATGAATGTATAAGGCTTAGAAGACAATGAAAATCTCCTCCCAATTTTTAAAATTATTTTTTATAATAAGGTCATCTGTGTTTTCAAGTGACCACAGATTTTGAGGACTGATGCATGAAGGCTGAATGTTTTGAGCCGGAAGGTTATAATCAGTAGACAATAACTAAAAGTTTTACATATGCAGTAATGTGTAGTAGGCCTCCATATTGCCATGGCCCAGGTAGACCAAGGATGCATTTTGACACTAGAATGTCATTGTCAAGGTTTAGGATCAGGGCCGCCCACTAGACCTATAACAGATGCTCTGCTGTTAACCCCTTTCCCTTCCGAAAGAGGAAGAGAAAGGGGAATAAGGAAGAGAGTCTTACGGAATAGAAAAGAAAACGAAAACAGCTTTAATGAAAGTAGTAATAATAAAATGTAATATATACAAATATATATAAAACCAGTATTAAACCCAACCTCCCTGATGACAACTGCGTCACCATCACCACTGATGTTGTGGAGCAGGCACTGGGGAAGTTCCAGACTGCGCCCAGTGGCAAATAGGAACTGGATTCAGGAGCTGGATTCTAGAACTGGATTCAGGGACACATGGATTGGGATCAAAGGTAGAACAGAATCCTCCTCAGATGCCAGCCATTGAAGAAGAGAGACTGACCCTTGTGATCCCTCAGCTTTATACTGAATATGACATATATGGGATGGAATCCCTTGTTGTTCAGTTTAGGGTCACCTGTCCAGTCTGCTATTCCCTGCAGATGCAGCCTTTTACTTTCTGCACCCCCAGCGTGGTACACAAGATTTAGCAGTGACTTGCTTGGCAACGCCCTAAACATTGAGCGTTATCGCTGCTAAAAGCAGACACTGTCTGTAAAAACATGCTGCTAACTTCAGAAAGTGCAGTTAGTTAGAAGATACTGAGCTGAAAAGTAAAACCACCGAACAGAATTAGTTCTGTTCTAATTCAAACCAGGACATACATATATATCAAAACTCAACAACAACCAACTATGTATGTGTGTATATGCTTATCTGGATATATTTTTCTATAAGACAGATGCCCACATACTAAGTAATGGGTACTTCATTTATATTTTTAATGGAGAAATACTATTGCATTAGGAAGAGAAATACTATTGCATTAGGAAATCCCAGAATGTAAGTAATGTAGTGCTTTTGGAAAGCACAATGTAGAAACATTTCTATGTTGGCCCTATTCTGAAATTCTTTTTGCAGACATAATAGGCCATTGTTAGAGGCATGACACTAAGCTTGTTGAATCTTTGATTTTATCAAATATTTTCATTGTTATGTCCTTAAATAAAATTACATTTTCTGTAAAATAAGTTTTCAGGAATTAATCAAGTTGCAAAAAGTAAGTTTTATAGTGAGCATTAAAACTAATCCAGCCCTTATAGAAGGTGATTTTAGGATGCTCAGTGCAAAAGTATCACTGGTTGTACATGGATACACCAGTAGAGCAAAATATCAGAAGGAATTGGATCTACATATTTTTTTTTTTTTTTTTTTTTTTAATTTAAAGAATTCTCTCCTTGCATATCTATACACCATAATGCCAGAGGCTTCCTTTGTCTTCCTTTTCTCTTCTCCACTTGAGCAGTATAGGACAGAATATTTAGCTCATATTTTGAAAATGGTTATAGCTGTGTCAGGTTTTGATTTGCTGAGAATGTTAAAAGGAAAATAAATGAGATTATACACAAGGAGGACTATAAGTTATTTCCAGTTCTTTGGGGCATTCACAACTTACTTCAGAAGACAGAGAAATAGCTTTCTGTTTTGTACCTTAGAAAATTATTAATTCACTAAGTATTCCAGGTAATTTGAGTCACTAGTTATCATGGCTGTTTGTATAAATGGAGACTATCTGACCAACTCATCTGTTGGATTCTGGTCTGCTGGCACTTCACAGTCTATTTCAATAACAGTATTAAGTTTAGCTCTATAACTCCCTGACCTTTCTTTAAAGAATATCTGCAGGGATTAATAAATAACACACAAAAAGGGGCTTGTGATAATGGTAGTTGTGGCAGATACTACAGGGTAAACCAGCAGGAAATACTCTTGTTTCACCCTCTAGCTGCATATCCCTCTAGCAGCCAGCTCAAGTGAGGTCATGCAATCTGCTGACCAGCTGGCATTCTCACATTAAGTTTCTTTTAAAAAGTATCATTTAGACTCATGACAGCTGTTGCTGTCATTACTTTTTTACAATCATTTCAACTCTGATTCCAAGGCAAGATTGATAATTCAAAAATACGTGATTTAAAGTATAGAATAATTCAACAAATACATTCATAAATTCAGAGGTAGAATTGCAGAACTTTAAACATCAGGCAATAGCTAAGAACCTTGAAATAACATTAGCAACACTGCAGTTCCATACTTGTTAAATTAATGGACATTGTTGGGGATATTGTTAAGGAGCATAATGTCTGCTACTGGGATTATGTAAGATTGATTTCATGTCTATTTGTAAGCAAATATATTCATCTATGTCTCTTCAGTTTTAAAAAATTGGTTAAAGAATAGCCTTCCTCTTTCAAATGGAACTGTTCTATTTTACACATGACTTTTATATTCTATATTCTTCACTCACAGAACGATGCTAGTAGTATAAAACTGGAAAAAGATTTCAATATACAAGGAGGGGAGAGTTTACACCCAGTTCACCTCATCAGTGCTACTTCATAATATCCAGATAATGATAAAAATACATTATTCTTTCTTTAGGCATCAATAATTCAAAGCATTTCCCGGTATCATTTCATGTTAGTATCAAAATCAAGTATACATATTTTGCATATAAAAGAGGTACCTTTTTAATGACTACCAAATGTCAAAGAGAAAAGGTATAGCTGATGGTTCTCATGAGGATGACAAATATACTTCCACAAATCTCTGAATGTGACTAATCTGATACCTGTAAGGAGTCTACCATTTTGATTATGTACGGCTTTCTGTGGAAAGCACAAAGTTATGGCACTTAATAGTAATATTTATGGTAGTACAGTGCAGACTTAAAAATTATCTTCATGACTGTTTTCCTTAGCCAGTTGCCAAAGATTTCACTTTGATGTAATTATGCTGTATTCTGCTTTTGTATTTACTTTCATATACATTTATATCAAGTGAGTGATTAATCAGTAACAGTAAGACAATATTTGTATATTGTATCCACACAGTAGGGGGAGGACAAAAGAGAGACAAATGCACTAAAGAAGTAAAAATCAGACCTGGATTACCACTAAGCTTCAGACCTGAACTGAAGTTTAGATTTGTGCTGGAAGCTAGACCTGTGTAGAGTGCAATATTTTACGCAGGAGTACCTAAAAACTCACAGGCTGTCATAGGTAAAATTTCAGCTCACAACTACAAAAACCTCACAAACTCACAAACTACTCATATTATAACATCTATAACATCTCTCATTAATATAAAACAACATCACACTGTAAAATTAATGAGTTACATAAATTTACACAAGTCTGGAAAACCATCCCTTTAAGTTTTGGATTAGATTGGAAATAAATATGAAAGCAGGTTGGATCTGAACTGATTAAATAGAACTGAAATGCCATTCTCCTCCATTTTCCTGCCTTGGAAATGCCTTTTTCCAAATTCTGCTTGAGCATCCGGCTCTTAACAAAGTCCCTGGAATACAGAAACTGAGGTTACAAGAACATTGTCTTTTGTATCCAAGAATAGTCCTCAGAAGCTGCCATCACTTTTTCACTGTCAACTGAAAACACTGGCTTTTTCCTTGCCCCTCTCTGCCTCTGGAATATTTTAATTCTGTAGCTATTTAACTTGGAAAAGTGTTTGTTTGGGGCAGTACATGGTATGAAAGACATTATAGAACTTAACATTCTATACTATTGCCTCATACTTCTCTGAATAGATAATATCGTTGACACAAATGGCTGAACAAAAAAAAGTCATGAGAACTGAAGATGTGTGGGCACTGAAATATTTCAAGAATTGAATAATGCTTTCCTTTCTCTGTTTAGTCTGACAGATGACAATGTGTGTTGAACACTTCAGGACTGAATGATGAATAAGACGAAAAAGCCATTTGAGAAATACATCTCTTATTCCAGATACTTCACTTCGCATTTCAAGAGTGTGCCCAAGTTGGGCATAATTTTTCTTTCACTTATGGCAGTGTATAATCCACAGAAATTGTACTAGTCATAGTTCAGTCCCATCCTCTCTCCCCTGCAAATAATGACTGCAAATTTAAACTAGTCTTTGGGAACACTGATCTTCAGGAAAAAGAGTTGTTTTATTGTAACTTCTAATTGTGAATTCAATTATATTTGTAACTGGAGAGGCCTGTGGTTTTTCTTAGGATGGAGAAATCTCCAGTGTTTCCTGTCGCTAAAAATCTTCAGGCTTCGAGGAAATGGCCAGACTTCTTTAGCTGTGCAAACTAGAGCCAGAATATGAAACTCCTCCTTAAGTGAAACCAGCAAGTCTCTGCTCACAAAAGAGAACAGTTTACCAGTGTAAATTGCTCAGAAACTACCTCCTTGTTTTGTAGAAGTTCAGAAAATAAGAAGACAAACATTTTACTTCTATTTTTTTATTGCAGCCCCTGTCCTCTCCAGTGTAGATCATAGTCTCCTTACGGTGAGCAGTGGGATGCGCACGGTCCCCTCTGCACACACTGCACAGGAGCTCAGTGGCTGCCTGCAGAACACTGTACACTGGCTGTCCTGCACAGACAGCCTGCAAGGTGAGCCTAAGGAAGAAGGCGTGGGGCTTGTCCTCACTCATTGAAGAGACACAGAGCAGCAGCTGAAATGAAATCACAAAAATGGCAGCTCGTCTGCTGAAAGTGCAGTAACAATGGCTGGAGAACAATTGCTGATGGATGTACTAGATGAAGATCTTCATTCTCTCTTACCCAAATAGCAACCTCTTTTATGGGTTTTTTAGCATTACCATTCTATCTAAAGATAACACATTACACTTATAACAATGACATGTGCAATGATGTATGCAAACTCACAAAGATCTACCTAAAATGAAGGACTTGGATTACTGAAAATCTAATATTTTTCAGATATAATATTTGCCTGAGATACACTGAAACCAACATCATCTTAAGTTTCTCACAAGCTCAAGAGTCCAAATAAACGTGTTTGGAAAACCTATTTTATGTGTTGACTCTAGAAGCATCTTCCCTGAGCTTGCAGCTGCCACTTGAAATTGATATCCCAAGCAGTGTCATCAGCTGGCATTGGCTGATCCAGATGGATGGATTGCTCTGAAGTCTAATAGTCCAGAAATCTCTTTCAGGGATTTCCCATGAGAGGGCATCTGGCAGTCATGGGAATTCTACTAGAGATAGTAGTCCCAAGGTCCTCTTGCTATCCGAAATCAAGGAATTTCAGACAAATTTTAATGAATATTCCCTGTAGTACAGGCAAATTTGAAGATTAAGGAAACGGAAATGTCTGAAAAATTACAGGAATTTAAATTTCAGACTAAAAATATTTAGCCCTTGATAGGTGATTTAGTATACTGTTAGATGATCTTCCACATCAGAAATGTTACAGAAGCCATAAATGTCACAAGGTATTTTTATAATCCACCTTTGGTTTGGCTAAGACATTATTCCTAATACCCTACAATTTATCTCAAGTATGCATCTATTTCAAGGTATCATTTCTTATAAAAGTGGCAGCACTGTGTTTGCAAAAGTTACATGGAGAGACAGATCACATTGCTTGAGCTATGTCTTGGAAAAGCAGCTGCTTTTCCTTTGCAGTGCAGCATGCAACAGAGACTGAGTGAAGTGATAGAAATTTTCCTTTCTAATAAAACTGAAGCTTGACATGGAAAATTATCACATGAACAAATGAGAGCTTAGAGATTAATAGAAAGATTTCAAAGAACTGCCTATCTTATTCCTGAAGAGAAGTGACTAAAGCCAAAATAATATGAATATATTTTCTTATGAACCGATTTGTAATGACTTTAGATTGCTTAAAAAAAAGCATGGGTAAATCCCATTTTTAAACAAAGATATCTCTAAAAACTTTAGACACTTAAATTTTTTTAGACATTGTTGTAGTAACTTGCTATGTGATCTGTTTTAAGTAGACTGTACTTTGTTTTAGTATGACTGGACACATTGCTGACACCTTTAAAGCACTGATTACAATCATTATCTCTGACATTTCAGCAGCATTGACAGAACTTCAAGAAATACAGCCTTCATATTTAAGGGACAACCTGTCCCCAAGGAGATTTTTTTCATTAAGGCAGGGACTTATAAAATCTAACAGCATTTTTCTGTCACCACCCCAGCTTCACAACAAGAAGCCATGAAGGGATGCTGCCATGGGACAGGGGAGTCCATGCCTACAGCCTGTGCTTGCATGGTGGCACAGGTCTGCCCTGCAGATCCAGAAAGCCCTTTCCAAAACTTCCAGGGCTGTAAGTCTTGGTTCTGTGGTAGAGGCCCAAGACTCCTTCCAGTAGGGTGGTGAAGTCCAGTCAAGCTGCAGACCTGGAGTGTGCAGCTTTATCCTGGAAAAGCTTCTGTGGCTAACCCAGAGCTGTAGATGCTGCCTGGTAGCTTTACATCTGGCCCTGTTCAGAATCCAGGTCAGGTTCAAATTCTCTGGAAGTTTTTTAAATCTGAGACATTTTGGACAAGACATTCAAGACTCAACAAAAAGGCATTTTAAAAATAAATTCTTTCACTGTGCAATGCACAACAGATACTGTTTATAATGTAACTAACTGTGAGTTAGCTCATTATGTAAACAGCAAAGGGATGAATTTTGGCTGCTTTCAATACCTCATTTTTACTGTTCTTTCTAACCAGAGTATTAGTCTCTAGTGTAGTGTTAATTAGGCTGCTTCTTTCTCTTGATACTTATGTATTATCATATTATCTGATTTTTTTTTCAGTCATGAACAGATATTATTCCCCACAAAAGCCTCTGACACAGGAAAATAATTATTCCCATTTTGAAGCCAAAAGATAAAACACTAGCCATAGCTTGTATGGTTGGTACAGGATATCTGTGGATGCACTAGAACATTAACCTGATTTCTGAAGTTTCCATTCTTATCAGCTACACTGACCTTAAAACCTCTGTTTCCATCTTTTTTCCCCTTACTGCAGTAGTCTAGTCTTAATGCCACATTTCTGTCTTTCAGCTGCATGCATTTAATTATGAGTCACTATCCCAGAAGAAGAACAAAGTGATTATACTTCCATGTGAATTTGCAGAATGTTTATCTGGTTATAGATACATGAATGAAAATAATGTATGAGCATATAAATAGAAAATAAAAGCTTTACTGTGGCTTCTTTGAAAGTCTGGAATGCACCTCTGAAGTCAAAAAGGAAATCAAAAAAATATTTTATTCCAGCTGATAAATGTTTGTTCCCTCAAGCTTTTAATCCATGGCAGAGAAGGATAATGAAACAAATCCACCACTAGTGGTGAAATCAATTAGCTCCATTTTTATTTTAAGCATAGTTATATATATATATATAAAAGGTAAAAAAAAAGGTATAAAGATGTTTAATTAATCAGTATATAAATGAAAATACCTAAGATTTACAGGTGTTAAATACTGAATTATTCTGAGAATTAACATGATCTTTAATATTATTTTACCAGAAATATAACAGTTTTTTCATTTCTGTTACCTGAATGTGGATTTTGAAGTATTATCACTTCCTACAGAGCTGCTTTTGAGGGTCAGAAAAATATAAACTACCTTCTCAGACCACCTTCTCTTTCCTTTCATTACACAATGTTTCCCCAGCAGATGAAGAGTCCCTTTGAGAGACTTTCCAGACCCTTCTTCTGTGATTAATTATTATTATTACTATTATTAGGATTAAGTTATCCAATATGCCAGATAAGCAGTATCTCCAAAACCTGGAAAACCTTATTCCCATTCTTAGTTTGAAAGTAGAGGTGAAGAAGACTTCCAGAAAAGAAGTCAAAATGCTGATCCAATGCCAAAGTAAGACATAGGGATGGGAGGCCTAACATAGTTTGGTAGGTACTTGCATTTCAGTATTTCAATACAAGTTTAATTCTGTATTCTATTCACCCAGAGCCCTCTGGGGAGATAAGCACATAATTGCAACACATGTAGGGTGGGGGTGGTTATGGAGCTTTAGTACCATCCCTCTTAAGCGACCCTCACTGTTCCACTTGCCTGTACTGGATATAGGACATTCAGAAGCAGAACCTTTTGTTCTAGGAGAGGAAGGGCTACAGAAAGCCCTAGTCCTCTGTTTGTGGCATCACAACAGTATCCACAGCAACTGTGATGTGATACAGAAAGGAATGTGACTTCAAGTGCCAGCAGCTGATGAATGACGAGCAAAAATCCTGTTCTCATGCAGATACCCCCAGCAACAGCATATGTATGAGGCAAATGAAATACACTCATCTGAAATATGCACAGAAAAGGGATGTTTCCTGGCAAGTGTCATTTATACCTAAGGATACACTTTAATTGCCACAACAAAACATTCTGAGGGATGGAGCAAGCCAAAGATGCCAAGAGTCCCCAGGGCAACTCTGTCAGTCACTGGCTGGCTATTTATTTAAAAGGGCAGTGAAAAATATAAATAACTACATCAATTTTCTACATTTTTCGTTTTGTTTTCAGAGTTCACTTATTATCTGTCTTGAATAAGCAATACAGATGAGAAAACCAAGGATAAACATGAAGTCTGGAGTGCCGTAAACTACTTAGAAGTTGGCCCTGGGACTTTGGATTCAGGAAAGTTCTTTTCCCAGACCCACCTCAGATTTTCCTTAAGAGCATGACAAAGACCTTTTTGTTGTGTCTCTACAATACCTAGCACAATGGGGCCCTGATCCATAAATGGAGCCTCTAGGCATTGCCACAGTACAAACAAATAACAACAGCTAGCAGCCAAAGACATTGCTGGGCATTGTTTAGTAGGCTAGCAAGCTTCTTATAGAAGTGTGTGTTCTGAGCACTTACTCAGTTCACACAGTCTGGGGTTTCAGAACATTCTTTGTTGAAAAAAGCAACTGTTGGAAATATCCCCTTGACCCTGAATCAGGGCCAAGAAGGTGGAAGATATTACAGCCACTTCTTGCATATTACAGCACTGAAACAGTCCTCAAGGAAGCTAGTTTGGTGTGTGTTTGATCAAGGAATGCTCCAATAATGTCACAGCAGTTATGTAAAACACCCATGCTTTATGCGAATACATAGTATGAAATCTTTACACTACACGTCTTACCTATTTATGTGGTGCATAAATAGATAGAATTGAAAAAAAAAAAAATCTGCTGGTTGAGGCATTGGGCTGGTACACTGAAAACTTGCACCTGATTCCTGGAGCTGGCACAGATAATTTGCATGACCTTTGGCAGTTCACTTCATATATATCTTTCTATTCCTCCTTAAAACAAAAGGACACAAAAAACATTCTTCCTGTCTCACAGGCATCATGAAGATTCCCAAGCACTGTTAAACATTCAGATGCTGCTGATACGAGGCCAAAACAATATGTAGAAACCTAGACAAGTCCATCCCCAAGCTCTGGGTTGAGAACTCAAGTTGAGGTTATACAGAAGATAATTCTCAAGATTGCATTGTTTCTCCTGCATTTCTTTTCCTGTATATGGTTTGGTTTGGCTTTTAAAGTATTACATTATTTCAGTAATTCCCCACTGATTTTTGTCATTCTTCAATAGTTAGAAAACAGTGCTTGTTTTAATGGGTACAGATTGTGTGAAAGCTAAGCAATAATCTTCTTGACTTTTGAAAAATGCAGCTGTCTTTCTGTGTCCATGTCCACGCCCACAGGGAGAATATCCAACTTACTCTTTTCAGGTCATTAGATACATTACACACTAAGTCTAACACAAGTTTTTTAGTTAAATTGCATCAGCAGACCCCCTTTGTGGAGTGTCTTCAGTGCTGGGTGTAAGCCAACACGGACAGGGTTAGGTTGCACTCTGATTCTCCCACTTCAGTTTTGCTAGTGTTTTTCATATGAAGAAAACTCTGTCTTGACATTAGATTTTACACCATGACTCTTGTTTATTTCTATCTAGAACAAAGTCTACAGACAAAGTCAATATATTTATCAGACTAACTAGCAGGCAAGCTTTCAGACACAAAAGTCATTCTTCAAGCCTCTTTTTTCACTCTCATGTTGTAGACTTCATCTGACTCAGTCATTTCTTATGGGCAAAAAAACATATTTCAAGAAAGTAATTCCTCGTTGCTGCAGCTGCCATTGACTGGGCCAAAAAGATAAAAATGTGGCAAATATAGCTTCCCTATGTTAGAACTGGAGAAACACAGAGATGCAAGTGGGTCAACCTGCCTAATGCTGCACAAACTCAGCTGTAGAATGGGGTAAGAGCATCCTTGCCCTAAGCACTATTTTTCCCTGTCCGAACATGAAATCTATGAGCCTTCCTCATCCTGTTTTCTCATACACCAATAATTTCTTTAAGGCATATGGATATACATGAAACATTTTTTTCCCATTTTACCAAAAGAGAAACCAAAGCTGCAATTCTTTTCCTACTGGTTAGCTGTTTTCCCACCCACCCAGCTGTTCTTCCTGTTTTCCCACCCACCCGGCTGTTCTTCCTGCCTCCCACTTACTTCTTTCACAAAAGTTATCTGACATAACTGATTTCCTTTGGGTGTCTTGCCTCTCTCTGCAGCTATCTCTATCCTTTAGGTTCTGCAGAGAATAATTCAGGTATTCACAGAATGTTCAAGCAGTAGACAGGGAACCTGGTTATCAACAGAGCTATATACAACTGCAATAGTGGTGCTGGAGTGGAGAGTTGCAATGGTTCTCCCGTTACATGTGGGAGGCTGCCCCACTGGGCAGTAGAAATCTTTAACACTTCAGCCTTCTGGCAGTATTTCTGTCTCTCACACAAGAGAGGAGATAAATAAAGTACAGGGGGAAAATCAGATCCAACCTGTCTCTTCAACATGGAATTGAAGGGACCTAAGTCTTCCATATAGACATAGGGGTAGCAACAGGCACAAAATGCAGGCATTTAGAGAGGGTGGCTTAGGGTGTAAGAGTACCTTTAATGGTTTAAAAAGACACAGCACCTTTTTTTTTTTTTTTTTTTTTTCAAAGTCAGACCCAATTACAACTGTTTACAGAGCCCTTTCTCTCTCCCTCAGAGACTTTGGCTGAATTCCCATAATTTCTGGGACTGGACCCAATTATGCCACTGACCACAGCATTCTGACTGCTTAATGCAATTCCATGGCAAGGACAGGGAACTCCCAGGAACAAGAAAGGGCTTGATTTGCTCCACACTGTACCTGGAAACAGCTCCCAAAGCAACACATTATGCCAAATAACTAAGCCTCAGAGTAGCCAACTAATTTGTGCAATTCTAGATTAAAACAAAGACTATCCCTTATCTTTTCTTTTTGAAAAGCATTTTTTTTCCAGGTAAAATTGTTGGCAGTTTCCCCTTGGCTGAAATTTCAGAGTTCTGTAATCTTTGTTCTTGTATTTCCATGAACACAGTGCTAGGAGGCAATTAAAAGGTGATGAGTTGGGGGAAATGAGTGGTAAGGGTGAAGGAGGATATGGCAGGTTAAACTTTCAAAGTACTTGTACATATCAGGAAAACCTTCAGTTCTTAGAAAAATCCCATGTTATCCCAGGTCTGACCTGCCTCAACAAGTGTGCTTACTCATGGTGGCAAACAAAAGTGTTTGAATTGTACTGCAAGATGATTTATTGACTTACTTCATACCATCAGTTTATATCAACACTTGGAGAAGTGCTATATTATTCACTTTTTTCATTGGCTGATCTCCTCTTCTACTCAAGAATGTTATGATTTTTTCTGTAATTTATAGCATACCATGGGTTAATAACAACCAAGGAAAAAAATACAGGACTGAATAGAATCTCTCCCTTTAAAAAACATTTGAGAGTCATATGTGAGTACAATGCAGTTCAGTAAGTACAGAGCAAACACAACCGCGTGTGAAGGCTGCAGAAGGAATGCTCTGTGAAACAGTGTTTCAGGAGGGCTTAGCCAGAACAAAGTAGAGGTGATATTTATAAGAAATAGCTTTTCTTTCTTTGGCAAACTGAAAAGACGACATGTTGAGAGACTAGGGTTATGAGAAATCCAATCTCTGCCTAAAATTATCCAAAGTATGTGCAAGCTGTCAGGAAAGTAATTTTAGCTTTTATGCAATGTATAAGAAGATCAAAAAGGTCTTTGAGGACATAGGTCAACTATAGGATTGTTTGATAGTTTTCAAATCTTCTAATCAGGTTACAGAAAAGTCATCACATTAAACATGGATACTTTTCAGATGGGTGAAAAAAAAATGGGCATTTGCCAATTACCCGTACAATTGACCCTTCCTCCAAACATTATTTTTCTCAAGTTAACTTTGTGGTTTACCTTACATGGCACAATACTTTCAGAAAACTGTGTCACTATCACTAATGTGGCTTCATGGCCAACTGCAGCATCTCAAAATCTAGTGTTATCACAGAGCTTTGATTTTTCTCAACTTGAAAGTTGGTTAGACACAATTGAATAAGAAGACAGAAGCAGACAATATATTATCTTCCATGACTGTGTTCCAAGAAAATTTTAAACTGCAAGTGTAGCATGCTTTCTTTTCCACTGTTTCTTTTGGTTTCTAAAGCCCATTTTACTCAGCACTCACCTACTGTTTTCAACCTCTCTCTAGTACTCTGAAGCCAATATACTACACAGATATAGGTCTGGCCATCATGAAATGATTCAGTCAGCCCAGCCCAGGATTCAGTGCTGAATTTCTTGGAAGACTAGGCCTTGAAGACCTAATGCTTGAACAATCATTTTTTTCCAGATATGAGGAAATCCTCTGAAGGACCCTAATCCAACTAAACACTTAAGTAGGTGCCCTACTTTAAATATATGACTCTCCTTTGGTGAGTAGAACAAAGAAACATATCTGAAAGTATACTTTAAGGCCACACAGGAAAACTGAAATACAAGGCAGTGATAAGGCACAAGATTATGATTCCTAATTGAATGTTAGGAATATTCACTCACTACCAGTTTCTCAAATCACTAATAGGCAGCACTGAAAAGATGATGTATACATAATAATTTTCTATTGGCTCTCGGATGTAGATGACTATGCCCCACAGAAATCTGTGAAGGATAAAGCCTGTCATTCTTTAATGAATTCTGATTTTTTTCCACAGACAAGCTGTAGTTCATATGGAGAATAAGGATTTAATTTTTCTCTGTCCTAATCCTGAGTATTTCCAGTAGGCACAAGAGTATCCTTATCATTATAATTAGATGGCAGCAGCACAACAGTGGTAATATTACTGGGGTACTGAGCTGCTTATAGCCTAACTTACAGTAGCACCCATCTATATGCCACATGGGTTTTTGCACTCCACCATTACCCAATATGTGGCCAAGTAATTTATCACGTGAAACCTGCTTGAGATGGAAAAATATAGATGCCCCTTCTAACAGCTGTAGAGAAATGGGATATTTCTCCACTATACATTTATTCCTAAATAAGAATCAAGTTCTTGTCACACTTCCCCTGAGGGTCTGCCTAGGTATGATGTCTTGTTTGTTTCCGCTTTCTCTCTGTCTTTATTTTCATCATTTCATTTTCTGCTTCTCTCTCCATGTCCACCTTTTCTCCTGTTTGTACTCTTCTTCTCCATCAATCCTTCTTGCTTCAGTTAAAAGCAAAAAAATGCATGTCTCCTTTCTTCAAGTTGAGATCTTGCACACTTCTGTTGTTATTAGGACTATGTCATTACACGTCTCTGACTAGAGGCTTTGATGGCTAAAGCAACATTCATGTCCCTACAGCTGAGAGGCTAAGCACTTCAAGGATATTTTGCCGGGAATAACTAAGAAAGAGGAGATGCATCTTTCTAACTCAAGGGCAATGGTAGTTAGGTTATAGACCGATACTAGCAGTGTAATTTTCTTATATATAGCTTCTATTTTTTTATACAGTATCATAATATTGTTGATATTTCTATTATCTATTGCTGTGTTTAAAGATTTTGGGTTTTAATTATTTTATTTTATTTTTTCGTTTGGCCTAAGTCACTACATTTAGAGATGCTTACTCCTATCATTATCTCCTGTTCATTGCTCTAGTGCTATTTTAAACTGGTCTCCTAAGAAGAAACACCTTCCAATACCATACTACTGCCTGCCTGTCTGCTCTCCCTCTCCCTGTAACTTCTGTAATCTCTTTGGTTTTTGCAGCCAAAACTAACCACAAATTATAGCTCACTGAAACAGGAGATCTCCATGCATTTTGTGAAAACCAACATCTAGAGAGATGGAAAACACAAGCTAAGGGCTACCTGAAAGAAATTTTACCCTGTGCGCATCACAGCTACCAATTCTCTTTGATGTGCCACGATGATACACCAATCCACACAGCTAGCCATCCTGCATGTAAGGGGGCTAAAAAGGCTAAAAAAGCTAAAAATACCCTGACATGTCTCATTTAGGTCACTAAAATTATATGGGGTAAGCCTATATGTGGTATTCATTGCATCATATTTTAAAAAAATATTTATAGTGCATTTTGACTCTCTTCTTGTTGGAAGCTCATTTCTCTGGCTGCCATAGAGTTCAGTCATGAATTTGCACTGTGTACATTGCACACCTACATAGCACAAAGTATTTGTATCTATGCTTCAGGTGCTTATATTCTGTTTGCCTTTCTGCTTTTCAGAAGCTTTCATTAATCTCTCTGGGGCCAATTTATGGGGCCAATAAAAGGCAAGCTCTAGACTTTTCGTGGAATTTCAGGTCACAGATATGACAATTCATTCAAAACACCAGTTCTCACACTAAATGACCTTCACAAATGAAACCCTGAGGCAACGAAACACTACAAAAACCAGATACTGATTCAACATGAGACAATGGGTCACTTCAGGTTTAAGTGAATATTAAGATATTCTATTTATTCTTCAAGCCCTCATACATATGGTGGAACTTGTTTTTCATGTGCACTGTAGAGTTCGCATTGTGTATGTTGAAAGACTCTTTTTTTCTCTGGTAATAGGGTATTTGTGTTATTTGCACATTGCAAAACTTGTTCCACAGGTATGTTGTGAAATTTTATTGGGCATTTTACAGTTTGTGATTCATGCCATATAAATGCTGTTCTGCTCAGCTTTGTGTTTTACTAATTTATGAGTAATGCATGAATGTGATTTCTTGTTTGATTTTCCTGGGATGCAAGCATAATATTACCGCTTAAAAAGTCAACACCAACTTATACTTTACTTTCTGAGCCTGAAAGAGTTTTGAAAGCACAAACTGCATCTCTGGGTATTCTTTAGTATCTAATACAATAGCATCCAAGCCTAGTTGTCTCAGGTGCTTATATAATGTAAGTTATTGGAAAGAGGGTTCCCACTTGCTTATATCAGAAATTTTTGTTTATTTTTGATACTATCGGTGGAGTCACCCCAGTAACTGTCTGATTACCATGTGCTTTGAATTGGTAGTGACCACTGTTTATGAGTTTGGCATAGCAAACTGACGTGCATTGCATCTGACAAAGAACATAGCCCAAGAATATATATGGGCCAAGATACTATCAAATTCAGCAAGTGCTGTCAAGGATCCTCAATGAAAGTGAAAGCATCTGTTCCTCTTCATGAAGTTTTAGGCCTGTGTTCAAACAGATTAAACCTTGTCAGCCATCTTTAGGCCTCCCCTGCTCTCTTTCTATTCGCAAGTGACAAAAGTGTTCATACTTACTAAAGAAAATAAAGATAACTTTGTAATTGAGACTAAAATATGTCTAGGTATGGTAGGAGTTGTTAAACCGTCAAGAGGAAGTCACTACATCAGTTCAAGGAACCTGCTTAAATTCTTCACTTGCCTTTGAATATCTCTGTGTGTAAAATACAATGAGACAGGATATGACATGATGTACCACCCATTCCTTTTTTCTGCAGTCCCAAGCAAGTCTAAGTTCTCAGTAATTAAAGTCTACTACCTCTATTGAAAAATTGGCACACTTTCATGTTTTTATGCTAAATGATTTCAGTGATAGAATTAACAGCTTTTTCAGTTTCATAGGCAACTATACCTCTGGTCAAAGCATACCAGCCCTAATATAATTAATATCTTTAACCCCTTTTTCCTACTCCATTGAAAGCACTGTGCTTGTAACAGAGCCATTTTACCATGCTCACTCCAACCACAGCCCATTATTGTTAGCAGCTGGACCACTTTAGAAATGCAAATTATTACAACTATTCTTCTGTCTGTAATGGCTTTTACATTTCTTGGTTCCAGCTGGAGCCAAACAGGAGCACCAAAATACTGTAGGAAATGCTTTCTTTGTAGTATATTTGGGCATACACCAAAAACTTAAATTTAGGAGCATCAAGCTGTTTGGGAAAGCAGGCAAGCTATTGTATTCTGCTTCAGCAAAAATGAGCTTGAATTTTTTTGAGGCTTGTCTACTGCTGTGCTATTAACAAAAAGTTAATTTACATGAAGAAAATAATGAAGGTATGTCTAAACTTGCTTCCCTTCCAGGAATGAAAATGTATTTTCTGTTATACAAATAAATTTTAATATAATAAATCTTCAGGAACAAAGTTTGGAGAAGGTAGAAAGGGTACACAGAAGCAGACACCTCTTCTGTGGCATCCTGGTCTCTCTAATGCATTAGCATGACCGTAGGGGTGGTCTTTGCCCAATGTTTAGAGAAGCACTGAGATCGGGACCTCAGTTTAGGAAAATGTTCCCCACTCACCTGTGGAAGGGAGGGAAGAATGACCAGTACCTGAAGGTATTGATTTGAAGACATGAACCTACCTATTTCATGATTTCAGAAAGCTATCTCTGAAAGCATAATTTTCTTTACTTTTATCACCAGTCTTCAGGTTTCTACTCCTAGGGAAGCAGTGGCTGCCAGCCACACATCGAGTAACCTCGTGCTGTCCTAGGCTATGTCAGGTCACAGCAGGCAGGAAGCCGTGCTGGGCTGTCTGAACCACAATTGCTTCAGGTCAGTAGGTATTTGACTTGCACATACCTGAAGTAATGTGTGTAGCATTATAATTACCCTGCTCCAATAAGACTTGAATGTGTTTTTCCCTCCACATGCACACATTCCCACGGGGACCAAACCTTTTTCTCAGTATGTACATAAGATCTGCTGCCAATATGTGAGAGATGATGAGTTACTGGCAGAAAAATCCTATTTATATATCACATACTCATATATACATACACATAGTTATGTACATACTGAAGAGGAATTTAAGCAGATGAATCACCACATTTTGTCAGGATCCCTTTACCGGATCCCGAATAAGTTTTGTAGTCAGTACAAAAGCTTTGTACTTCTCTTCAAAATGATCCCTTGCAGTTAAAGTCAGACCTATAGTTTGCACTGTGCTGTGCTTCACTTAGATATGTGTGTTGCTATTGGATAATGTGGCTTGCATAGCCCAGGATGTTAGACTAAGCTAAAATTCAACCGGTTGCAGTTTAGATAGGTTGAGGTTCAATTCTGTGCAGGTTTTGGCTCAAGCAACACCACTCAAGCAACACCTTAATGAAGGATGATACAAAGGAAGGAAAAGAAGGAAATAAAATCCTAATCCCTAAAAACAAATCTTTATCTGATTAAACCTCATTTTGAAATTCCCAGTTAAACAGTGTTTTGACTTAAAAATGTCTACTTGATGAAATGAAAATTCTTACTAGAAGTAGAACAGCTTCAACAAAAGCCTCAAAACTGAAGAGAGGATGAGCCCAAAATACGTACCTGGGTGACGGGCAGTGCTTTTAGACAGCATAAGAAAGATTTGAATTCAGTCACTTTTCTTGTCTGACTCCAAACACTTGAACCTCACCCTGACATACCCACTTTTTTGTCCTGCTCACTCAGATAATAGTTATTTGATGAGTATTGTTTCCTATTTTTGTTTTCTCTGAAATGGAGCATATTTTTCTGATATTGGTGGGAAATAAATATAGGCAATGGCAATTATTCTGTCACTTCTCTGAATAGGACCATGTTTTAAGCCTAGACCTCAACAGAAGAAACTATTGTTTAGTTTCAACAGAAGAAACTATTGTTTAGTCAGCAAATGGATAATTATCTTCTAATTAATCAAACTGATCTTTAATCTGAAGAGGATTTGCTTTGGAATAGAAAAGTGTTGGGAAATACAGTCAACTTCCTCCCTCCCCAAAGTTTTCTGTTTTTCTCAGACTGAACCAGAAATAATTCATTTTAAAAGTTCAGAAGTGGTTGGTGAACTCTTGTTTCTTCCAGCTCTTCTGTGTTGTGTCTGCATTTCTGGGTTCCAGATAAATCTGGAAGCAAATGTGAAATAATGGTCTCATGGCATTTTGGCAGGAACCTCTGGAAACTTCACAAAACAGCTTTTTCCAGACTCAAAGCTGATTTAAAAATGGCATAACTTCAGCTATTTAAGAAATACATTCTTTCTTTCAGAAAACTTAATGTTTCATGTGCCAATAGGCATGATTAAAAAGCATCCTTGTTAAAAAAACCATGAAAACCAGATAAAAGAATAATGAATATTTTGAGGAGACACCTCCAAGGCAAAAATGTTATGTCTGAAATTAGTTGAACAGGGAGGACATTTAGATACAGAAATAAAACCTATGTTGTGGTCTTATTTCCATTATGAATCTAAACTTAACTGTCCCCCCCCACCCCCACGCCATTAATTTATTGGTATAAATGTCTATAATATATATATTACTAGTACATACGTAAGCTTTAGTCACTGTCACTCCAGAATGGTCTCAGGGGGAACCTACACTTTCACATGTAAAACCATCTTCAAAAACGAAGTATGTGTCAGGAATGTTATCTCCTGGGGTGAGACAGAGCATTTTTAGGTGAAAATAAAGGGGCCACAGCCTTCAAAGTTGAAGGGACAGTTATGTAGCAATAAAAGTCTTACATAACGGCAAGGCAGGCAAGCATCATGTTCTGCTATCTGCCTGCTGCCCACAGTGGCTATTCCTAGTTCCCTGGGTTGGGGAATAAAGGCAGATTTATTCTAGCTCACTTTGCTCCTTAATTTTCTAGGAGACGTAGACAAAGAATTTTGGTCTTTGTGCCTTATATACCCATGTATATATTCAACATAATGATATAAATTTATCTATTTTGAAGGATCTGAGACCTTCTATGTTGATATAAATGCTGGGATTCCGCATATATTTCTGTTAAAAGCCATAAGCACAGAGGCTTTTCCTGGCCTCCACTATTCATTTTTCCTTTTGGTAAATGAAGAACTAAAACTGCAAAGTATATTTTGATATATAGAGTGCCTTGAATTTCCACTGATTTCAATAATCATTGTCTGTCTGTTGTCACTGCTTCAAACTGAAAACAGCTGATAAAATCTTGGCTTTGTTGAAGACAAGGGGAGTTCAGTCTGGCTCAATGTTTAACAAACATCATGTTCTGGTAAGATCTGATTGGTTTTTCCCAAAATTTTTTCACTGCCTTCTTTCTGAGTATTTAAACACGTGTAGATTGATTTGACCCCACTTCTTACAGCGTCCCTAAATGTTATGCAACAATGACACTAATCAATATCAAAGTCATGTTCTCTGCCACTGACCATTCATTCTTTCACTATATTTACACACACACAAAAAAAAGTCTACCAGAGAAAGCCTGAGAAGGAGGAAAGTATTTGCATACCTGTGGCAAAGGTTCCTACATGGTACCTTTTTGGTGCAGTACCACAACAAATTTCACATGGTCACCTCAAACAAAGCCATTCCAAATGACAATCACTGCAGTGCTGCAGGACCTGACATACTGATCTCTAACCACAAGTAATGCTGGGGAACAGAATATATTCTTGTCTTCTCACAGGGGTATGTCCAAAAGTAAGAGTCTTCCTGACCTATACATCAGGAAATTAGAAAACTTCAATGAGAATCACACTTCACCAGAAACTTCAATGGATTCAAATTTTTAAGCTGTGCAAAGCAAAATTTCAAGGCATGCTTTAGGGACTCAGGTGTCAGCTGAGATTTATGAATTTCATATACAAATGTTTGATGAGACATCTAATTTTCAAGAAACAGCATTAGGGAACAATGTTCACTTGATGAAATGTTCAAAAGAATAAACTTGTTGCTCTGAAAGTGAAAAAACATGAAGCCCTTTGTGCCTTTGTAGCCCTTGATAGGCCTATATGCACATGAAGAAACACAAATGAGTGACTAAAAAGCATATCTGTGCTGAAATTATTACTCATGCTGAAAGTTCACCTAACAATAGT
>JAAGNO010023146.1:38831-76911 GCA_033439905.1 Ceryle rudis | reverse complement strand
AAAACAACAAAAAAAACCCCCAACAAGCAAAGCCACCCAAAACCCCACAAACAAACAAAAAACCAAACAACCCCCCCCGAAAGAAAAACCAACCAAACAAACCAAAACAAACAAACAACCAAAAACCCCAAAACAACAAAAAAACCCCCCAAACCCAGAAGAAAGGAACATTAAGGACAGGATACAGAACTCTATATGAAACCTGCTCTGAATGGCGATGGATCATGCAGCGCATGTCAGGTCAGAGCCAACCAGGCTGAGATGCTCTCGCAGCTCCCAGAGCCCAGGAAGGAAGACCCCCCTGAACTGCCTGTCTCCTTGTTCTATGGAGTGTGGCAGGGAAGGGGAGGGAATAACAGCTGCCCTCTGACTCCTCAGGGTCGAAGGTTACCACCTGTCCCCTCAACTCAGTCTGTTCCCTCTTAAACAACAACCGGGCAACCTATGTCACGACTATCAGATAGTTCTTTGGGTATTCTCGAGGTATCACCACCTCTGACTATCACCCATTTGCCTTCCCCAGCTTTTGCTTCTATTGCCACCACGGTTCTTGCACCCATGGCCACCCTCTAATTACCTTCTGGCTGATAATTGTTCTTCTACAGCATTGCCCCCTTCATCCCCATTCAAAGCAACACTCTGGCACCAGGGAAGTTTTTACTCTGGCCGTCTGGAGCTGGGAAGTGCAGATCAGAGCCAAAAGGGATAGCAGTTAAATAGGAGGGGGTTTGCCAAGCTGTGATGTTACAAACAGCTGCTCCATTGACAGCTCTGTCGCAAGGAAACTCTATTTGCTCCCAACCTCCCTCATGCTCAGAGCTTCTAGAAATGGTGCTGCTGAAGTAGATCATGTCTTTCTGCTTTTGAAAAGCTGGTGGGTGCTATACTTTAGAAGAACATGAACTGGAAAAGTCTTGAAACCTTAACAATGTTGTAAGGGAAAGAAGAGGTCTGTGCTTGCTTTGTGCTTCTTGCCCATTTTTTCCTCCCTCAGTGCTCTCACACTTTCACTTGGTTACTATTAGAGCAAAATGCTGTGTCCTCACATAGGGACTGACTCCATTTAGCAAGTATTAATGTAATCCTAAACCAGAGAAGCAACACGAATCAACATCAACCCCCTGGTGGAAGCACTGGTGAGCTGCAGCACTGGGGCGGAAAGGAGGCTGGAGACTTAACGAAGTTTCCAAAACAGCTGAAAAAGAGTCATTAATGATGCAATTCAGCTGCCTGAAGCAGATGTGTGACCTGCCCACCGCTTAAAAGGGAGGCACATTTTGAATGGAGTATAATCTTGGTTGCATACGATTAACAGGGAGAGCAATAGCCCAGAGTAGCTAAACCTTTTTAGTGAGACTGAAGGAACAAGGGGCTTTGCCCTGCAGCCTGCACTGTCCTACAGCACCTGCCTTGGCTCCAGTGGTTCCTTCTAGCCAACACCACCGTGAATATACATAGAGTACCACCACAGCCACATCACACGGGTTGTGCTTTCCCTGGCCTGCCAGCAACAGCTGGGAGGAAATATTTTCCTCCATTTTTTCTTGCTCAGCTGTAACCCTGTCTATGTGGGAGAGGACATCCCTGGAACATAGGAAGTCTTTAGATCTGCTTCTACTAGGAGCATAGCACAGTGGGGACCCACATGTGCGACTGAAAACAGACAAATTCTGCAAAGGAGTGTGTCTGCATTTACTTTCCAGTGCATGAGTAACAGCAGAAAACAGAAGTGGGTGGGACTTTACCTCTGGCAAGATCTGTTCTAACTGCTCATCAGCTGTGTTTTCAGATGTGGTTTCCCTGCAGCAGGGCACCTGCAGCCATTTCCCCATCAGCAAAAGTCTTTTCCAGCCAATTAATCTTCTATTTATCCACCAAATAATGGATCCATGTTGACTCTTTTGAGAAGGCTGAACCTTAAGTATGTTTGGAATTAGAAGCTAACTAATGTGGGCAGGTGTGTCTACGTGTATGCATCTCTGTCTGGATGTGTGAATGGTAGAAGGGAAAGGTCTGACCAGAATCACCCAAAACCAGAATCCTAATCTCTTTTGTTTGAAGAGCAAATTGGAGCAGATAGTTTCCAAATAAAATCTGAGATGATGCCAACTGCCTGCAAACAGTACCTGCTTTAAAAATAAAATCTCATTGTCTGCAAGTCATCCACATCTATGCCACCTCGAGTACAATCTTCTTTCACCCAGAACTGGAAACAGAAACAAGTAAGCATCCATTCACTGTCCCGTAAGATGGGTGTAATAAAAATCACAACTAATGTTAAGCACTGTGTGGGGTAGAGCTGTGGTCCTTTTGGGTCCTGCTGCTTCCTTCTTTCCTGGGAAGACTGCTCTTCTGCAGAGAGAAATTAAACAAGTATCAAATAAGGACTAACCTTTATGAATCTTAAAAAAATCCCCATATGTGCCACCAAAAGATCCCAAGCAGCAGAACAACTCGAGTGAGTAATGAACAGTAGAAATGCAACATTGCAGGAACAGCAGAAGAAACGAACAACCCATGAGACACAATCCTATTGAATAAATACTTTGCACATTGTCATAATGAGATTCAGCTGACCGAGATGTTTATATGGGGAAGGAATCATGGCCTCATTGCAATCAATAGATGTGTTGCCACTGACTCCAGTGGAGCTCTGGTTTTGTTTTTATATTACAACATAAGCCAAGATGCCTGTGAGCTGTCAAAACCCCTAAGAGCCATTTGTCCCCGCAACCCCACAGTCTCATCCCCTAATACTGTATTATGCAAAGACACCCCTTTTATTTTTGTTAGAGCTAATTCACCAGATGGTTTCTCCCCCCCGCCCCGCACTCTGAGGTAGAAAACACAAACAAGTGATTTTGCTGACTACAGATCAAGGCACAGATTTGCCATGCACAAAACATGAAAAGCAGGTCGGGCACCATCAAGCAAATCTAACATGTTTGTAAACAGAAATGAAACCTTTACAGACACGTGGGAGGTGAAGCAGCCTGCTGCCCTGATACACGGGTGAGCTGCAGGTACAGCTCCTACCAGCCCTGGAGGGAATCGAGTGGGGAAGGAGGTGAATTGCTACATACTGATGAGAGATTAGACCTGCTGGTGGCATGAAAGCAAATTAATGAGAGTGGAGAGGTGCCTTCAAAAAGGAAGGAGTAGAAATAATATGAATGGGTGACTGTCACAGAAAAATGCTGGTGGGCACAGAAGAATGGATGTGCTTCACAGTGCCCCAGGTCTCAGGTTATGGTGCAGTTACACAGCTTTCTTTTCACTTAGTGAGGCTTTTAATTGCAAATTTTAACAGAAGCAACAAGAAAAAGCAAGTAATGCAACCAGGAAGTTTCACAGCCTGAAATAATGTTATTAAGAAATAAAAATTCAAGCTCCCTGACACCTATGAACACAGCCCTCCTGCTCCTGAGCAGCAATTCTCACAGAAACTGCATCCTTCGCTGAAAAACTGTGTTAAAGTTACAAAAGCAAAAACAACAGTCCCCCAACCTCATACCAGTTGTAAACACACCCCCCATCCCCACCTGCCACAAAAGCAATCAAATTAAATGCAAACATAACCCACAACTTTCTTCAGGCTTGTAATGCAGTGCACAGAGCCGAGAAGCAGCCCTGGGAAGGGGCTGTGTTCTGTTATTTATGGTGCAGCCCTGGTTGTAAGAAACTTCCCAGCCCCATGTGAGGAGCTGCATTGGCTGGAGGTGAAACCCAGATGCCTGGGGAAAGTGTAGGAACAGCCATCAGGGAGCAGTGCCTCCCCAGAGTTATTTTCTTTGCCTGCAGCAAAGGGTGGTTCAAGGATCTCTGAGGTCAGGTGTGGGACCTGTGTGTTAACTCTGTGATGGTTGCGATGATGAATGGTGCACAATGCCAGTGGCATCATAGCACCTTAAGTGTACATCACCTTGTCCCACACACGTGGCATAATAAATGCCTTCATTAATGGATGGGTACACATTTTTATGGCGTGTTACTATGATTGACATGGTTTTTAAAATATATGTATTTTTAATACAGGAACTTAATTTTATACAGTGCTGAAAGCAGCTGGGCTGAGGTGTAGAACAAGCAGTTGCCTGAGCAGAATCCAACAGCATCCTGCTTACTTATGTTTGTCTGCCTTCTGCATGGACTCTCTGTTGTCTAATAAAGTGCAAGCTGTAAGTGAAGGGTTTCCATCTGCTGGGACATGTTCATCACTACAGATTCCCCTGTGTATAATTAAGCTCATGGCTCAGGCTCCCCTTTGGTGATGGCGATAACAGGTTCTCTCCTGCATTGTCTGCTTATTTTCATGAGAAACAGCGTGTAAAATTGCTGGGACCTTTGCTGCTCTGGGAGCTCTGATTAAAATGAGTAAGTGGTTTTCAGGATTTATTGGGAAGAGGGAACTAGCTGGCAGACATGTAAGTAAGCAGTTGGCTTTGCTCACACTCGTATTGCTCTTGATGGAGACCAGGCTGAGGGGACCCTGGTGCAGCCCAGATTCAGGATAAGTGCCAAAGCCATTGAGTGCTGTCACAGAGGTACCCACAAACCAAACAGCAGTCACTGTCCATAATGGGAGCTTATTGCAACCAAAGTTGCCCAGTGCTCCTTCTGACCAAATACAAATTTGGATGTCTGTTGGGAATTAACTACTACACAACTACTTCCTAAACCTTTAATAAAAATGAACCAAAATGAGCACAGCCTTACTCACCAAGGGGAAATCTCCTGCACCAGGGTGCCCAAGATACCACTCACCCAAAGGGGGGGCAAGGCTCACTCAATCCACTGACACGCACTCAATCCATGGAAGTATCCTTGGATGGCATGTCCAAGGGGAGGGTCTGAACTGCCAGTCCTGTTGCTCTGCCAAGAACCAACTCCACCAGCTCTTAGGCAGGACCCCAATTATACCCCAGTCAGGGTGCACTGTGGTCATTCTGGTTGGTTGAGGGGACAGGCCCAGACAAAAAACGGACCAGCACTGCCAGTTAAGCACCAGGAGGTGCAGTTTAATAAGCCAAAGCATCAAACTACTCCAGCACACCCTGTATGGTTTGTCTCTTTTGTCTGTTGGGGGGGGGGGGAGCCGCTGCACCTGCTACAATCCACCCAATGACCACAGTCAATAATTGACTGGTTTCCTTGAAGTGGTGGTCCAGTCACCTCTTGCCTACAAAGGTAAAAGGGGGTGCAGTCCAATATCCAACGTATAAACACAATTTAAAGGAAGAAACCACAATCTACCATTAACACATATTTCAGTATCACGTGTCCAATGCGGCTTAGTGTAACACAATTGCACTAACCATCGTAATCATAATCAGCATTAAGAAACAACAAATATACCAAAGCTTTTCTGAAGCAATTGGCCCCCCAACCTAGCAACAATTGCTTTTAAGTCCTTTGCCACTTTCTTCATCTTGTTGCTCTGAACCTGAAGTGGCATTGCTATGTCCAGGATGTGCATGCTACACTACTGACAGTGTTGTTCCAATCCTCACCCCATGATGTGATTTTGTCACTTGGGCAAGTCTGCATTGTCATCCAGGTCCTGTCTGTCACCAGTGAAAGCACCAAGGTGATTCCATTGTCCTGTAAGAAAAGACAGGGCTGGCCTCGGTTTAGAAACCAGGCTTCAAGGTAGAAGTCAGGGACTATCCACCAACCTCTAATATGGTGGGTGGGTTTTCCCTTTCCCATCCATAGCTTCCCAGACATGTAATCCTCTGGGTTTTGCCAGTGACACAATGCCAGTGGAGGGTTGTTTCATTATTACAGGTTGCTCCATGTGTGTCCATAGTGAGGACTGGTCTCTTTTGTCATCCTGTATCAGGTCAATGCCTGGTAATGGTTCTGTTGGAGAAAATGCTCAGAATTTGGTGTTTCCATGGCTTCACCAGTGGTTGTTGATAAAGACTGCCTGTGGTAACCGTATGTCCCAGTTGTACTGTGAGAGATTAGTGTGCCTTCTAATCAGATCACTGATTCATTCAACTATACCACTGCCTTGAGGGTAGTATGGTGTATGAAACACCCCTTTGATAGCCTACTCTCGGGCCCACTTTGCACCACTTTGGCCGTAACATGTGATCCATTGCCACTTTGAATACACTCAGGAGCAGGCAGAATGCTAAGACATTTCATCAGGACTTGAACAGTCTGAACACCAGTGTCAGTGCTAGTAGCTGTAGCCACAGTCAGTCCTGAAACCACTTCTACTCCCACCAAAATATATTTCTTTCCATGGGATGGTTTCAGTGGACCAATATAATCAATTTGCCAAGTGCTCCAAAGAGCCTTGTCTCATTTGATATGCTGGGCCGGAGCTTGATTTGAGTGGTTAGCCCTAAGCCTTATCTGACACTGTGGACAAGCTGTAAGAATTGCTTCACATGTTCTCATAGACCCTGGCCATCCCTGAGACCAAAAGTCATAATAGAGGTCTGTTTTCCCTGAATGGCCTTGTTTACTGTGCAGCCACTCAGCCAACCATTTCCAGTCTTTGTCTTCTGTATTTACCACCTTCCTTTGTGCTAGTTGACCTACCTGCTGGTTCCATTTTGCAGGAGTTTCATTCTTCACATGGCCTTTTACCCATCCCACTTTTGAGGATTGTGATCTGCCTATTTACAATAATGTCTGCCAGTCTCCAGCTCTCCAGACTTCTGTATGAACTATTTTCCAGTTCTGTGCACCTTTATAGGTTGCATAGGAATCAGTGTAAATTTTTAGTGGCACCGTTCTCTGTTGCCAGCAGGAGGGCAGGTGATTCCCCCTCCTGTGCACTACCTTCCCCCTCCCTCTTCTGTCTGCTTTCTATTGCTACCTGGATCCCATAGGATGGGATGCATTCATGAACCACAGCCCTTTGCTGTTGCTATAGAAGTTAGACTTGGGATGGCAGCTGTTAACACATCAGTTGGTAAACACCACTGCCCATCAGGTTTACCAACTGGCCAGACTGGAGGATTTTAAGGGGAGTGGGTATGGCTAATTATCTGCCTCTCCTCTAGATCACTAATCACTGTTCAGCTATGCCTGGCAAGGGGGACTGACTGAGAAACATGGGTCACTTTAGATTGGGGCTGTGCAGAAGAGAACTGCAGTGTCCTAATGGGAGCTTTTTCCACCCCGCGGCTTTCGAAACTCCACACACAGCCACTGGGGAGGTACCACTGCCTGCTTGCTAATACATTGAATCCCAAGATATTCTCCTTGTAAGGGCTTAAAGCCACCTCCACGGCTGTCATCCACTTTCCCCAGGGAGCCAGAACTGAGTTTGAGCCAAGAAACATTTTTCTGCTGTACCCGTTACCCTTATGTTTATGAATTTCCTCGAGGGCTTGATTTGTAGCTCCTAAGATATCTGTTTATTTAGGACACTAATTTGGGCCCCTGTATCAATAAAGAACTCTAAACTTATTCGCTCCGGACCTACAGGAACAGGTATGTTAAGTTTCCCTCTTAACGATCCATTGGCAAGAATTCACCATGGGGAGTGGATGGCCCAAACCCCACACCACAGCTCCTAGACTTTTTGACCCCTTCAGTTCCTCTTGAAGGGGTGTGAAAGGGTTAACTGTGCTGTCCTGCCGAGGAGCTGTTGCTGCCCCTGCTTCTCCCGGGACCCTCGTTTTCCCCTCCAGCAATGTCAGCAGTGTCTGGATACGGGTCTGTGGGCATTCGGTGCATCACCGCTGGGAGTATTCCCTTTGCTGTCCCTTTTTGACACAGGTCATTGCTTGCTGGATCTTAAGTTAGATCTCATTTGCCTTGGCAGAGTTCAGACTTCCTCGGGGAGGGTGGGAGGAGAGAAGGGGTGGTCAGGGTGAGGTTTGCAACTGATATGTCGCATCCTACTATTCCCGCCATTGGTGCTGCCGCTTGGATTGGTTCAATCCATCTCACGCCCATACCTCACTATATTGGAGAATATCTCAGCCCAAGTCATCACGTGCGTGGGTGGATTCTGAGGGTTTTGCCAGTGACATTCTATGGTCCCCTGAATCCTTTCTCTGAGAGCCTGGACATGTTACTTTAATATGTCCGGTAGCCCTTTAATGAGCTATCTGAGGGGGTTGGTGTCCCGCACTGCCCTCTACAGTACATCGCCTGGATACAGGCGGCCTTTTGTACTCCCAGCACCAGCTCTGACAGACACAGATAACCACCACCTCTCCCCTTTCCTTAGGGTGCACACCCCCAGCCCCACTTGGGATGTGATCGACTGGTCGCCTGCTGGCCAGTTGCTCAGAAACACTCCAGGACCCCAAAACCCATCTGTGTCATCAACAGTTAGCAGTATCTGATTGCCTCTCACCAAAGAAAGTCTCCACAAATACTCCATTTTGGTTTCACGTGGATTGTGAGAAAACCTGTCCTGGAGCTCACTGAGCTCGGATGCCTACCAGGGGGTGGTACAGAGAGTGGTGCAGGGGCTCCTGCCATGTACTCCCGTATGCATCTCTTGTTTTAATAACAACTCACCCCTCCTTTTCCTCCATTCCCTCAGTTCCATTAGTATTATCTTCATCAAGGTCTCCCCAGCTGTCTCCATCTGAATCCTTGGGGTCGTCACCTGCAATTAGCTTGTGGATTTGGACAGCCTGAAAGGATTGATATCCCTGGTCACTACCTGGCTGATGCACAGAAATTTAAAATATTATTAACCATACTTATATTCTTTTCTTAGCCTCACTTTCGTAGTTTAGTTGTTTGTTGGGCAGAGTTGATAATGAGATGTTTTGAAGCCTGTGACTTCTCGCCTGGCAAAGATGAGACAGGTGGTCTCATCTTTGAGATGGTTCATTAATCCAGAGCACCCCTGATAACAGGGACTCAAGGCATCAAGATAAACACAAAGGAGGACACCAGTGTCAAGATAAGCACCTGAAAACTAATTTAAACTGATCTTCTTGGAGCCTTCCAGGGCTGAAGGATGGATGAGCTAACCCCATGACCATGTATGAGCAAAGGAAGCCCAGAGTTCAACTAAAGAACAGTGTGAGGAAGACTATGAATGACCACTGGAAGGGGAAAAGACCCTTATTTTATTACGCATGCTCGGACCATGTAAAATGAATTCCAGGAACTCATTAGAGTAAGACTGCCCTTTCCAGGAAATCTGATGAATATGTCTGTTTTTCCTATATATTAGATGGTGTGTTTTGCTGATTCATTGGAGCACTTACAGAGGAGAATCCCCAGTGCTGCCCCAGCACTGCAATAAAGAAAGCCTGCTTAATGACAACTTTGTTGTTATTGGGTTTATCTCAGAATCCTTACCAGCTGCACCTATCTTCCCACCTTGATGAGGAGTGCTAGAAAGCAAGGAGGTTTGGAAGCTCCAAATTTTCTTTCAAGCCCTGAGGGAATTTTGTCTGCAACAGGATCAGCTCGATCAACAATGTCTGCTCCTTTTTTCAATGCTATCTCCAAACACTGCACTTCAGACTCTAACAGCCCGAAGGTTCCTGAGCCTGAACAAAATGCACGCAGGATGGCAAACATGGCCCCTTGATCTGCACCGCTCCAAGACCTTAAGGGGACTTGTCCCAGCTTCACCACAATCTCTCTGGGGTCGGACGACTTCTCCCTTGCCCATTTTACATCCAGTGAAATTGGCTTTAAATGGGGAGAGATCATCCCCAAACATGTGCCCTGTTTCCTGCCTTACACTGTGTCTGTCTGCAACACAGTGAACTCTCAGTGAATCCCCTGCAGTTTGGATATCTCAGTTTCTAGTGCACCTTTACAAACTGAGGCAGGTGAGTAACATTTTCCAACTTCACCATGAGGTAGAGTCCTTTCTGGCAAGGAGGATATGGAAAATCTCAGCGCAAGGAGACCTGGTAGATGGAGCGTGGAGATCAGATGCTGCTCGGAGTGCTTGTCTTGATTTTTTTGGGCTGCCCTTGCATTAGCAAAGAGGGTAAGGGGATTCTTGTGCCTGGAAACCTGCTTAAGGTCTGTGGGAAACACAAGCCTTGATCTTCATAGGCACTTTTGCATTGCTCTATAAAGCAGCGCAGGAGTAGGGAGATCAGAGCCTCCTCTACTGGGGCAGTAGGGCTTCCCCACCACTGCCCACATCCGTGGAGCTCATGGAGAACCCCACTGAAGTCCATAAGCACTTCTCAGGAGAAACAGAGATCTCCACACTGAAGAGACCAGGGATCCTCATTTAATCCATAAAAATTCCCTTTCACCTCTAGTAGAGGACACTATGTAAAACCCTTCTACACTGCTCTGGGAATTGCTCCATCTAAACACCCCAAGTTCCTTCTTACTATAACACTATTTGTGAGGGAGTTGCTGTTTTTTCTGTCATAGACAGAATTTTTTTTTTTTCTGGCAACAACTCTCCAGAGCAGCACGTTTGCACAAAGTTAAAATGATTGGTTTCCATTAGTAACATGAGCAGGAAAAATAGAGGACAGGTGTTCCTTAGGAGGCATAAAAGATTAACAGGATTTTCTTGGACTGTGGATGACGCTGTAACTGTAGGGTATCTACTTTATTATTATTATTATTATTATTATTATTTTTCTCCACAAAGAATATAGGAAAACTTTCAATAACGTTCACTGGTGCTTAGTGATATTCAAGCAGGTTTGTGCCTGCTGTGCTTGCAGTCCCTGCAGACAAAGAGGAATTTCAGTAAATAACTCCTTTTGCCCATGTGGATCCAGGTTCTCCTTTCAGAGATATCCTTGCAAAATCTCAGGAGCAATTAGCCTAGGACCTCTGTGGAGGGAATTACATGGGGGATGGAGGACCACAACAGGAACATTCGAGCACTGGTGAAAGAAATAAAAAAAAAATGATCCAGCTGCTTTGTAAAGTCAGTTCAGCCTTTCACCTGGGATCCACAAAATGGTTTTTAGTCATTCTTAAGAAAAGGTGATGTTCTGTGTGAGAAAATATACCAGTAAGAGCAAATAAGTTCTCCCACCTCTAACCCTCCAGCCTCTCTGCACTAGAAGTCTGGAAGGCTCTTCCACGTGCCTTTCTCTGAGCATCTTTTCACTAAGTGGTTGTCACAGTGGTTAACAGGTGTAAAGGGCAAGGAGACAGGGTGGCTTCAGTCCTTGTGAGGTTACCTTTCTTCTTCTCTTGACAATCACCCCTGTGCCAGGAGGACTGTGCCCATGCACACAATGAACTCTGCAGAAATACATTTTCCATAATGTGAACTAGCACCAGCAAATGCCATTAAATACACCCCTAGCATCAAATGTACAGTCTGAATGAAACTGGCGGGCCCTGTAGTTGTGTACAAATCTTAAATATCCTGCTGAACCAGATGAAAACATCACTGCGTGTGAAAGCTGGCTAGGCATTTTTCCCTCCTCCCTTGCTTTGTTTACCTCCTGCTTATGTCAAATGGTGTATTAGGGCTGTAGTGTAATATATGGCATTTGTACTTTTCTTTTGTAGTGAACTATGTCAACAGACTGCTTTTCCTGATGAAAAGATACTGAACCCATAAATATCGCTGTATGTTGCTCCCATTGTATAAATCTCTGCATAGTACTCACCTCTGCTCCTGTATCATAGCGAGATAAATGCAGTGCTTAAGGCCTGATTTATTTCAGTCAAGGACAAATAGTTTGATATCAAAAGGAGCTTCGTAACAATTAACATGACAGGCAAGGAGGATTAGCTGTTGTGATTTTCAGTGTGGCATAAGCAGGCAGGTGCTGTTACTTGGGCTGCATCCCTCCCCCACACCCCTTCCCATTAAGGAGATAGTTATTGTACCGCTGTGAAAAGAGCAGCTGCTGTGCCTGAATTTCCCCATCAGCCACAGTTTCTAGTGCTGGTATGAATTGGGGACACATTGTTGGGCTTTAATTAGCCCTGAGTCCCACCACCACAGGACTGCCCTGCTCTGACATGCACCCCAGGACACTTGTGTTGAATGCGCATTAATCTCCTCATGCCTGATGGCTGGGAGACAACCTCTCCAAAAAAAAGGAGAAAATTATATCTTTCTAGTATTTTACAAATTCTTGTCTTTATGCTAAGCAGCCAAATTAAACATAACCTTCACTCTTGATTCTAATGCCAAGCTGTTCTCCTAAGTCCCATCATGATTTTTACATCTTTGCTGTTGATGCTGACTCTAAGATTTAAACAGATGAAAACATACTTTTGAATAGATGAAAACCATTTTCCAAACCTGAGCCTAAACTATGAGAGAAGCAACATTTGACAGGTATTATGTGGCACATAGGACTGACTTCTCCTTCCAGGGATTTGGGTGAAGTTGGCTTGTGAGGCAGGGTGGGCACAAAAGGGAAGGTGGGTTGCCAGCAAATGTAAGCATGACTGATCCCATATAACTACTGTGGTCTCACTGCTATCACCAAAGGTTAGCTTAAAACAAAGAAAATCCAAGAAACTGTGGACTAGCCAAAGGGTCAAAATGGTACGCACAATGGGGTTTTTTTGCAAGATGGGAGAATTTCTCAGCACCTTTCCTAATCACACTGTTCTTTCCCTCTTTGCGCCATCTGACAAGAAGAGCAGACCTCATTTCCCCACCTGGGATGTAGCCAGTCACCATTTGCTGTGATCCTGGTACCTCACCTGAACTGTGCAGGTCAGGATAGGAACAGGGATTTTCTGTTACACAGCAAAGTACTTGTGTGAAGCTTTCTTGTTGTCATGCTTCTTACTGCGGCCAAAAATCAGATCCTTCATAAGGCTGAAACCAGTTGCTCAAGTAAAGCCATACTGGAATAAGTTAGCAAAGCAGCTATGCTGGCTGCATGTGTCCAGATGAAGATTTTATAGTGTTTTCTGTAGCCTAACTGCATAAACACTCTTCAAACTCGTAAACACATTGTGTCTACTTAAAATACCTAACTGATGCTATTTTTTCATCCTTTTACCTTACACTGCCCCAGAAAGCATAAAACACCTGAGGGAGGAAAAAATTGTTGGTGAGCCTTGAAGAGTGAATCTCTCTGCAACTTGTCTGCCAGCTGTTAGGAAGCTCTTTGTAGCACAGCAATGTTTTCACCTGGTGTTTGTGTAGCCTGTAGCAAAGACGTGAACTGCAGTATTTTTGTGGGGAAGATTTGCCAGCCGGGAGTCTCCCCTAGGGAGTGTTCTCCAGCTGAGAGGGGGTGTGCACATGCATGTGGGGAGACCATAAGAAAAAGCTTTGCTAGAAACATTGCAGGATTTCTCAGCTTAAGAAGAGAGGAAGTGTTCCAAGCAGCCTTGAACTTCAGCTGAAATCCTGACTTTTGCTGCTCTTTCTTTTGATCGCTTTTGTCTTCGCTCCACACAGGTACTAATGGGGAAGTTCAAATTTATTATCCCCAGAGCTAGGTGCATTCAGTTCCAAAGTAGTGCTAGTATGGATTTAATCACAGCTGGTACATGGCAGACGAATTTGATCCCTAGTTGGTAAAATGTCAGTTACTGATATTTATCTGTTAGTCTTCAGCTTGAAAATACACAGATGTCATTTTACTACTTCTTTTGAGGAGATCAATTCTAAATCTGTTTTTCTTTCAACCCAGACCATACCTGCAAAAATAATAACAGCAGAGCTAGTGCCTTCCCAGTGACTGGTGGACTCTATAACAGCCTCTACAGCCCCATAACAGTAGCTGGCACCAGATCACAGCACTTGATTTAAACTCCGCTCCTTGTTCAATAGACCAAGAATAAAAATAACATTGCAAGATGAATCAAACCTGGGTTGTTGGTTTTTTTTTTCCTTTCCCTGAACATAGAGACCAAAATGTGTTTTTTAGTCTGGATGACATGTCTTCCAAAGAGATGAAAACAATAAGAAACTAGTACCAGGTCTCTCAGGAACAGCTGAGAACAGTGACTTTTAACATTTGTCATGTGCACTGAAATATCCACTGAGGGGTCTTGCTAAGCAGGAGATAATTTCCACACACTGCAAATATTTTTTTTTCCCAGATTAAGAAAAATCTAGACCTAAAGAGGTTAAAAACATCAAAAGCAAAAAAACATTTGAAAAATAAAAATCTGAAAATATCAGTGCAAGTCTCAGAAATATTTCCCTTTGATTCAAAGCATCCCTACTTTTGAAATAACTTTACTCCTGCCACAGTAATTAATTTTCTATGCAGAAAGAGCAACCAGTATTTTTTGTTTTGCATATGCTTTAGCTAATTCACTGATTCAAAGCCCCTTTCTGTGAAGAGAAAAAAAAGGAGGGGAGAATAAAAAAGTTGAAAAATGCATCAAAACTGACCGTTTCCCACAAAGCCAGTTTTCATTTGTGTGTATCAGCATTTCTGAACAAAACAAGGCACTACACAACTTTCCTGAGCATCTCTATTCAAGCAGGATGGGAGGCCAGCAGGGACACTGCTTTAATGTAATGATGTAGTTGCAGAGAACAAAATGATTCTCTTTCCCTTGGCCTGTGTATGTCTAACAGAGAAACCATGAAAGGGGAGAATTGCTATGGTAATGATCACATAGCTGCTGCATGTTTATGCACATTGATGACCAGTGAGCCAAATCCCAGTCTTTATAGTGAAGCTCTGCCCTCCTATGAACCTCTTAAAAATTGCAATTCAGAGTCATCCCGAGAAATTGGCGAAGAGGTAGTTTTGAAGTGGATTTGGAAATATTTCAGTGACAAGTAGGTATAAACCCCATTCTTACACACGGGGATGCTATTTTTAACAAGTCAGAATTGCTTTCCCTAACTGTAGGGTGAGTAAGGGAAAATTACCCCTAGTCCCCTGGAAATAGCTATAGCATAGCCTGGTATTAAACACTACTCATTCAAGCATTACAGCAGATTAGTATTTGCAGGGTTAAACTGTCAGGGAAGAAAATGGGATCCTTCTTGAATATTCCCGTTCCCAGTAGTGTCTAGCCAAGCTGACAGGAAAGATAGAGTTCACTCTTCCCTCCACTTAACCGGTGCTGGGAGAGAGATTTGCACCCAGGAGAAAAGGAGATATGGCATCAGTCATGACTTCTTGGCATAAATGAAAGGAAATTTTGACAGGCATAAAAATGTTATTTTCTCATGAAAAACTGATGCTTCACTATGCAAAAGGAGATGCTTCTTGGGAAAGAAAAAGAAAGGGGAAAAGAGCAGTCTCAGTCTGGTTCCAGTTTATAATAATTCACAGCATTGCCCATTTCTCACTGCATAATGATCTCCATCAAAGGAAATTATGAATTCTTATTTCTGGATCCACATTTTAAATATCAAAATAATTGGGCTGAGTAAAGGTCATCTCTTCCCACTGCTGTTAGCCACCCTCCTTCCTTGGCAGCTCTGGGCTCTTTTGAAAGCTTTTAGCACCTTGAAAGGATTCATATTGCTGGTAAGACCAGAGTCATCCCAGGAGTCTGTTGGCGTCTGCTGGAAACTTTGAAAAATGTGGGCTGCCATGAGCTGCTGAACTTTTGATGTGGGTGCTATTCACTTGATTAATCCATTTCTAACCATGTCCCACCTGCAGTTGCCTGCTCTCACCATCAGCCTCCCTGCTCCCACTCTGCCTGCTCCCACTGCCCTAATCCACAATATTTTGTGCAAGCCCACCCTTGCATCTAGCTGAGGAGCTGTGGCTGAGTGATGGAAGTAATGCCCACATCCATTTCTTGGGATGCCTTACCCCAGTGGCTTAAAATTAAGGTGTTATTTGGTCCCCAGGTGCATGGCAACCACCAGGACAGGGGGAGTCTCAGCTGAATCTGCTCCTCAATTGCCAAAAAATTCAGCAGTATGGTCTGCCATTTATGGGAGGGTGGATGCTTAGAGCAGCTACCTCCTTCATGCAACCAGCCATGTACGTGGCTGGGTTGTGGGGTGATAAGGTTCAGTCATTTACATCAAAAACTAGTCCTGGGGTCTCAGTCTGACATACTTTAACCTTTTCTCAGGCAAATAGCTAACCTTCAGCTTTGTCCTTCTCTGGAGACCCTACAAGCCAAAACCATATTCATATGCCTCTGTGACAGGCCTAAAGAGCAACATGCATGCAGCTGCCCTGATGCCATCCTGAGTGGCTCTGCAGTCCTTATCACTAACTCCAGGCACAGGGGCTGTAGAGGCTCCTGTCATCCTCGCTCTGTTTAAACCCACTCTGCATGTCTCAAAACTGTCCCAGTTTGACTCTGCAGAACCCCACATATCCCAATGTGTTCTCTATCCTACCAAGTCCTTTCCAGCTCTGTCCTGAGATAAATTTATGGGCCTCGAGCCTAAATCTTGTTAGTGAGGCCCAAAATGTAACCCAAGCCCAGAACATGTGAAGTCCTACTCTAACACTGGGCCAGGGATCACTAAACACTCACCCCCAACCTTAAATTATTTAGATGCTTTCCCATATCCCTCCCTGACTTCAAAGGAACCCATTTAGAGTTGTTTTCTCCAAGCCCTGTGTCTCTTCTCAAGCCCTGCAAGCATAGGTCCTAATTCATAGATGTTCAGCAGAGCATCTATAAATCTGCTATAGAATGAATCAATGCTGCAATGCACAACTTCTTTATGTGTTTGCAGGGCTTGTGTGTGCATGTTTGTTTAGTATGGACACACAGAGAGCATGCACAGGAACTGTTATCTTTCTCTGAGGTCTATGCTCTGGGTAGTAGATAGCAAACCTGTATTGCCTGGGAGGGTTTGGGTGAGATTAGGTGTAGGACCTGGGATTTGTTGCTACCTGAATGGTGTGCATGTTGTCAGTTTGGTGTGTCTTTATTTCTAAGTGAGTCATATCATGCAAATCAATTGCTAATTCAATTAATCATGAAAAACATACAAAAGGACATCTCCAGGAGATGATTTAGAGAATGTTATGTATGGGTGATTGAGCGAAGAAAGTTAATCTGGGTCAGAAGACTTTGATTTTTAATTCTTAATGTCACATATTTCCATTCTTTTGAACTAAAATCTGACCTACAATTTATTTTTCTAAAGGTGCAGCTTTATAGCTCCATTGACTTTGGCATGTGTGGTCACGCATACTGAGTCTGTTCTCTTATGCCTGACGAATAAGAGCTTTTATGGATGTACAGATCAATACAAGCTTAAGATCTATAAAAGGCTGCCTGGTGGTATTCATATAGAGAACACATATCATTGTGTTTATCTACAAAGTTGTTTACAGGAGGCAAAATTATGATTTTATTGCTTTCTCCTTTCTGTTTCACCATTCTGTGAAAAACAACAGATTTTGATTGTCTGTGTTCCTTTGCAGTTTCTGGCCTAAATCTTAAAACAAAAAAATACTCCATGTGAAGAATGTATGAGTTTGTGGTGCAAAATAATGTCTACATCATGATTTGTATGGAAGGCACTCCAGGAACTCAGTGGAAAACAATCGTCCGCGCCTTTTGCAAAGGAGATGTAATAGGGGTGTAAAGTGACTCCAGTCCACAATGTGAGCAAACTCAAAAGGTAGATTCATCCTTGAGACTGAAATTAGACCTTTTAAGGGTGTAGGAATCTCATCTGTGAAGAATCAAGTGCCAAAGATTTCAATCTTAGATTATAATATGTGCTTTAGTCCAAACTAGGATGTTGAGTTCCCTCTTGACAGCCTGAAAATCTGACATTTCTGTTTTGTCAATAGCCTTAGGAAAGCAACGGTGCTATAAATTGCATGTGTATGAATACAGAGTTAGTAGGAAAGGTGCAAGAACCTTCCATTTGTCACTATAGGCACTTCTAGCCCCTGTTCACACTTGAACATGTGGACCACTGCCAGACCCATGGGAGAGCTTTGGGGACAGTGGAACCAGGTCTGTGTCCCTCCTGGGTCAGCTGGCAATTATCCATTTCCTGCTGTAGTCTTGGGCAAGTCACTTTGGCCTGCCCAAGGTAACCTTGGCTAGTCATTAGGTGTTGCACCTCCAGTCACCACCTGCATGCACGGAATGCATTTCTCAGATTTGCTGGGAGGGAGGTGGTACACAGCTCACACTGTGAGCTCAATACCATAGCTCAGGTCAGGAAAGTGTTATGGCACTTGGATCTTGCTGTATTTATTAATCCTTCTTTCACAACAGGCTTCTTCATTTGGACAGTCCAGGCCAGGCTGATTTCCAGACTGGAGCTGGTTGCTATCCCAGCAAATCTGAGCTCACTCACAACTGAGTGCTTCTAAGAAGCTACAGGGATATGCAGGAAGTACTGTGACATGGAGTATGGGAGGCAGCTGCAAGACTGTCTCCTGTATATGCCTATGCACTATTTATATTTTCCAAGATGAGCACAGAATCATGAAATTTGAGAAAAATTCAGGTTGGAAGGAACCTCAGGAAGTCTCTAGTGTGACCTCCTCCTCAAGGCAGGGCCATTTGTGAGTTAGAAAAAACTTTCACCTTTGTCTAGATATCTAGTCAGTGGGTGCTCCAAACTTAGGACAAGGCTCCAAGTGGAGTGGCTTTTTTAGGAAATACATGATGAGTTGCACAGAGATGTGACTATCCTGGGAAGAAAGTTACTAATTCCAGATGAGGAGAAATGCCTAAAGGACATTTCTTTGTGACTTTGAAGAAGGTCAGTAGTAGAGGAGCTGTGCATGGGGAGGTTTCCAGTTTCAGGATGGAGCATTCTTCCAACCTAATTGAATATACACTTAATGCAGAGAGAGGGAAATAATTGTGTTAAGGAGGTGAGTACAGCATTATCAAACTTCATAGAGCAGAACTACTCAGGGAACATGAGCAGGTAATGCAGGTAATGGTGACGGATTCCCTTGTCACTTGTCTAGGTAGAAATGGCTGGGCTGCTACTCTGCTGAAAGGCATGGAAAGACTTAGATAATCAGAATACCAAGATGAACCTGAAGGAAGAGCATGAGCTGCTAACAAGCCTTGCCACTCTATACAGCTGTGCACCCTGACTGCTGCTCTCTCACAAGGAATGTTGTAGGCTAAACCTTTTCCCCAGAACTCGACATCCTGTAGCCCAAGTGGGGAGAGGAGAAATGGATCAAAATCCCTTTTCAGCTGGTTAAACAGCATTGCTCTGATCAGGCCCTGCTTCCTCTGTAGCATATTTTCCAAAGGCAACAAGCACCCTGTGTTCTTATCCTCTGGACCCACGGGTAGTGTTGAAAGTTTGAGGCAAAGGCTATATGACAGGTCAAGCAGAGGTCACTAATCTTTGAAGACAGAGCTGGAACAGACTTTTGAAAGTCACCAGCTCCATCCCCCTGTTCCAGTTTCATTGACAAAACTTGATTTTCTGGTTAAAGTAAAATTAAGCGTCTCAGAGTCCATCAAAATTGATTTGAAAACTAATTAACCTAACTGCTCCTTGGTGAACCTATAAACCAAGCTGGTGCAGATGAGCCAATACTTGAGGAAGAGAAGCCTAAAGACATACAAGAATTTTAATCTTTTCCCTTTATATTCCTGCAACATGTGTTGAATAGGTCACAATGTTCAGGACTTTTCCCAGTTCAATGCAAAAGTTTTAATGGCTGCTTTTCTGAAGTAAGTTATCTGACAAAGGTTTGCGGAAGGATGTGTGCTTCCCTATCAATCACCCTCTGTATACATGAGCACAGTCAGTACCTTCCTCCTCATAGAAACAGTTCATTTCAGGAGATTTATTCCCCAGGTATCTTTCCTATTCACTGACTATCTAGTCATCATGACAAAGATGGTATTGCTTATTCCTTTCTAGCTGCCTAAGAAGGTGAAATAACTTCATAACCCAAAGAATTGTCTATAATAACTCATCAACAGAATTGGTGATCTCACACAGTGATCAGGTAGGTCAATAGAAAATTTGGCCTTTGGCTGTAATTTATAGCTGCCTGACCAACTGTAAACTTGGATGATTTTCTACAGCATCCTTCCCTAGTGTTGACACAAGGTGTGGTGCACTCATACACTGACAGAGCTTCAGTTCTTTTGTTTAGAAAGCCCCTGTGATTAGATTGAGGCTTGTCTTCCCACCTGTCTTACTTTAAAGAATGGCATTAGGAGGGGGGATCTTTCTTCGCAAACTAACATCTAGTTTTATACATCTGGTGCTTGTGCTACTGCAGTGGAGTTATGAAGTCCTCAGCTCTGGACTTCCCATCTTTCCCCAACTGCTCTGCCACACACAGGGCTATCCACCTTCAAGGCACATCTCCCACTGACCTGACTGCTCTGGCCTACCAAGGGAACCTACTATAGGAGTAACCGTTACTTGGATTTCGTTTTGGTTTATTAGCTTGTATGTTAGTATGCACTGTGCATTTAATTAAAGATCCTGCAGGACAGCTAAATGCTGAAATCAGAATCTGGAATAGGTTTGTCTTGGAGGCAGTTCCCTGTTGGGCTGCAGTGTGACCATGCTTTGCTCCTGTGGTGCTGCTGACCAAAAATCAAGCCTGTTTCTTTTTCCCAGCCTCTTCCCCACATTTCAGCACTCCCCATAGTTTTAAATGTCTCCTCCAGCTTCCTGGGGAGGGGGATAATTCTGCCACAATAGACATTGATCTCTCATTAGGCTCCATCCTGTTAGTTAAAAGCCGGTTTTACTCAGACAATCCAGAACTCATTTCCAACCTTAAAAGGTTACACTGTTGGATACTCACTGAGGGTATAATTTTTAACCACTCTGTTTACTGAATCTACAAAAGCAGTTATTGTAAGTGTTTGTATACAGTAATTTCTCCCTAGGCTCTCTAGAGCAGGAGCAGATGACTCAGGATTGCTAACTGTGGTCAAGCTTTTTCCTATTCAAAGGAGACAATATTGTCCCATTACACTGGAAGTCCGTTCATGCCCTGGCAGCCGGAGGTGACCTGCTTAGAGCTGCACAGGGCAGACGAGGGCCAGTGTCCCAGGGAGGGGCTGTTCCCTGTTTCTCTGGACCTTCTCTGTGTCAGACAGATGCAAGGCCACTGGATGACCCCTTGCATTATATGTACTGGATGAGCTGCTGCTCTCAGGGAGATAAAGCAGTAATTCCTAGAGATACGGTAAAAAACTTTCACACCATCAGGACACCAAAATAGTGAAGAGTAATCAGTGAGGTATAGATGAGTTGTTCTGTTGTGTGTGTACGTGTACATAGTCCTTGACTTGCATCCAACTGGCATGTAACTGAATTTAACCAAAATTTTAACTCAAGCTAGCATGTGTTTCTTACAGTTGTACTGTAGTTTAAACATAGATTATTAAGCACCTAGAACAATTTACCAGTGAGACTGCTGGGGACTATGCAAGTGTAAGAAGTGGAGCTCATGTCTGGGAGCAGGATAGATTAAACTTGCACAGCCTGTCCTGGCTCTTCACCTTCCTACCTCCTGCCCTGTGCCACCATGTCTAGGTGCAGGGCCAGGGCATGTTGTGGCTTCGGATTAACTCAGCAAAAGGCAGAGAGAGATGTGTTCCTTCTTAGACTTGGTCAGGGCTTGGTTTGCCTATGTCTGAGTGTGAAACAGTGACCATTGGTACCATTTACTGTGATAGTTCCAAAGATTCGCTTGTTAAACTGGGCCCTGAGCCTAGGCCAGGTAAGGCCTCTATGGGTGGGAATTTTATGCATAGACGTTATGTCAATATGCAAGTTTGACCCATTAGTTACAGTTAAGTAGCTGGCCTTTTATGATTTTTTTGTTTCTTAATGAAGTGACTAAGAACTTTTTGATGAATACTCTTTTCTTAATACTTTTTACCCTACTCTGCTATTTTACTGTATTTTTAACAATGCCAGCTGCTTCACTTTGAGTATTGGTCTTCTGAAAGTGAAATGCCTCTTATCCTGAAGCATCTTTGGATGGTGTCATTGATTTGGAGCTGATGATGGCTGCTGTAACTATCTCTGACTCCCTGTACCACTTAGGGCATTTCTCCCTGAAGTTAATAACAAGCAGAAAAAGGCAAGGAAGAACTCAAGGACTGGTTCTATAGGATGATAGAGCACAGCAGGTACACTTAATATAGTGCATATCAGGGCAGCTCCATTCCCTTCCATTTTCCTGGGGTACTGTGAGGTTTTATTTGATACATTACCCTTTAGAAAGACTCAGCACACATTCTCCAGGCACAGTGCATGAATTTTCAAAAGTATCAGTTTTGACTGATGTGACACTGGCTAACAAGGCAAGGAACACACTTTCCTTGCAGAGATCACCTACAAACAGAGTTTCCAAAATAAAGACAGTACTGGGACCTCTGGGATCTCCCCTTTCATTTTTGTATCTTCAAACACCAGGGACAGCCCCTGGACAGTTGGACAAGTACCTCCAGGCTGAAAATATCTCTTCTTGACTGGAGCTGTCACTGCAGATCCTGTGAGAAAATGACAGCTGATTTGTTGATTCTTCATGGGAAATCTCCTTGGCAAGGTTTTGCTAATGGCCAAGGATGCCCCACAATGTCCATCTCCAGGGATGACAGGGAGGGAGAGCATGTGGGCAGAGAGAGCTGTCCACATCTGGGTTACAAATGCTTCCAATTTGACCTCTGCTGTTCCAGCAGCTGAAGCATAGAGGTTTAAAATGAAGAGGAGGAAATGCTCCTTGGCCTATTTAGAAGTGCAAATGCAGAATTAATAAAGGCCCATGAGATCGTATGTAGTATTGCCGTCCCTACAAATGATTTTGTTGCTGACTAGCCAAGGAGAGCTTTGAGCCAGAGACAATGCTCCTGAGCAGGCAGCCAAGAGCTTCAAGGAGAATCAAAAGTATGACCTGAACAGCAAGGAGCTTCCTTCCCTCAGGCTTGGTGAAGCCTCAGTGCTGTTTTACTGACATCCAGTAACAGACAGAAATCCCTGTAATTACTTCTACCATCTCCTGCCCTGGTGAGGAGGAGAATACTGTGAGAGGTCTTCCATGCATTTATTGTTGAAAGATGACGTGGTCCTGGAACTTAGGGAAAGGGAGAGTTGGGATGTCCTTGGCAGTGTAGGCACAATCTACACCAATCAGTGAGCAGTGGCACTACTGGTTTCTGAATTGCAATCTGCACTTAGTCCTGCAAGCATGAAGATATATTGAAAATTCATAAGTCAATGGTTTTTTTTTCTAATAGAAGTTACACAAATAGGGGATATGAGTTGCACTTTTAAAAAATTATCTGTAGAAAGGGGAAATATGAAGGCTTTTTCTGTCTCTGAACATGTGCTGCAGCAGGGTGGCTTTCTCCGCTTGCTCTGAGCAGGTATGTGTCTCCACCACCACTCAAAGATCCCTGGGTCACAGCACGACAGGGATCTCATTGACCTGAGTGAACATGTTGATGATGCTCCTCTGAAGGTCCCTGGAAAGGGAGACCAGAGCAAAGAAACTCAGAGAAAACATCACTGTCGAGGAATAAAGACATCATACTATCTTCTTGTTTTCAAGGTACCAGTAAAACTAGGAGGAGGGGGCAGAAGTCTGGATGCCCTCTTGGGGTCTCTGTGTGTCACTGAAGTCACTGCAGAGCCCCCGTTATCAGTAATGAGCTTCCTTTTCAAAGTATCCTGGATCAAAATGTCTGGTTAAGAGCCACCAAGACACTCACTGTCTGCTTGTGTTTAGCCAGGTTTTAGTATCTTCTGTCCCTGGTTGGTCAACAATGTTTTTCTGAAAAAGCTGGGCAGGGGCTTACTATACAAGATATTGTATCAAACAACATTTCTTCTTGGTAGTACAGTAAAAGGGTTAAAATGGTACTTCAGCAACAGGCTCAAAGCTCACAGCTAAAAGCCTAACTGAGACGTGAAGAGAATTTTTGGTCACTGAATTATACTTATTGCTGCTGGATGGCTGAAGAGCCACAATCATAAAACCCAGCAGCGAGCACTGCAGACAGATTTAAGATAAATCAGTTCCTGACCACAGCATTGTTTGGAGAAAAGGGGCCATGCTTTCTTTTTCTTTTCTAAAGGAATAGAGCAGACTGAGGTGATGAATGTTCTCTCTCGCAATGCAGCTGATTTGGTGTCCCCCAAACCACAGGTCATTGTGGTTTCATTTAGATTTGGAATCTCTTTTCTCCAGGGCTTTATTCTAGCTGTTGTTACTTCAGTACAAACAGTTTGCACAAAGTGTCTGGGCAGAATAGAGATTCTAGGCTGTCACTAGCAACTGTGGCCATGATAACCTTGCATACGTAATGTAGTAAAGCCAACAGCTAAGCCATCTTATCCTTGAACAGCTGCAGGGTTCCAATAACCCTCATTGTACCACATTCCCCTCCAGGGAGCAGACAAAAAGAAAAAAGAGAAGTCATTTATATTATGTCCAGACTGGCACAGGAATACAAACACTGTACAGTAAACTATTAATTGTGGGATTCTTCTTCCCCCCCGCCCCCCATATTGATTTTCCTCCAGATAGCCAGTTATCATTAGCTTGATTAATGCTACCACAGCTCGGAATACTTGGCCGAAAGTTCAAATTGGGGCATTTGTCAGGAGAAAAAGATAAAGCATAGCTCAGATTCTTTATTCATACCTGGTACTATGCTGGCCAGAGAGTTTCAGTGGTGTTAAGATAGTCGACTAAGAAAAGACATGGTAAAGAAGAGCTGGAACAGCGCTATGCAGCCTGTCTGATAATGTCAGACGAGTTCAGCCACGCTCAAGGCTGAGTTTATTTCAGTACCAAAACCATAGATTTTCTTCCTAACTAAGGATGTCACATTGGCAGGGAGAGATGAGTCACACAGGCTGCCTCATCCAGAGCTGTGCTCCTGTGCTGTTGGATGCAGAGGCGGTGGGCTTGCAGACACTCATCCTCTTTGATTGCTTCAGAAGGGAAAGAAGCTTCTAATGGAATCAGCCTTACCTTGCTTGGGGACATAAGCTTTCTCAGCAGAAGAAAACTAAGAGCTGCATCAAGAGCGCTGTTAAAACCCTACTTGCTCTATAACAAAGAGGGCATCTTGCAAAAAAGTGAGATGAAAAAGTGACTCAGTCCTGCAAAGAAGGCTAGGGACAGTACTCACTAACTGGTCTAAGTGAGAAGTCTCTGCCACCTCTTCAAGTTTGTTGATTTGTGCCATTTCAACAGCCACCATTTGAAAGCCTTTTAGATACCTGATCATTCAAGTATCCTCCAAAACCAATAACAAAATACTTGTGACGATTGTTACAACAAAGTTGTTTCATAAATCCAAATGTACCTAATGTTTATTTTGTATTATTCCCACTTTCCTCGCGCTTTCTTCTTCACAGGCCCAATTTTAACATCTCTGACCTGGGGAACCTTTTCTCGGCCACAAGTGTCAGCAATCAACATCTAGTCTGCCTTAAAAACACAGTAAGAGCTAGTCTGTCTTTCTCATCAAGCATCATAAAGTGCACTGATGCTTTCTGTTATTCCAACTACTAGGCAACTGCATATCGTCTGCATTTATTGCCAGGGAGGAGGGGTGACGTGGTGAACACTATCTGCGGGCTGGATGGGAAGTGCAGCTGAGGTTTTTGCACAAGCACCAGAAGTGCAGAACTGTCTGCCTCTCTTTTGGGAACACATGTGAAGATCAAATTTTTGTTGTTGTTTCCCTCGGGAAGAAAAATAAATCTTTTTAACTGTCTGCCAACTCTCCAAATAAGGGAACTTTGAGAGACTCCAAAATGAAGTAAAGGCAACTTTAGAGATATTTAACAGCTACTGTTAGCAATTGTAAACTGCCAAAGATTGATATTCCTTCTACCAGACAGGTTGGATATAATGAAAACACAGGGTAATAAGACAGGAAACTGTTATCTAGTCAGTACAAACTGTTAGCTAAATCAATAAATTACAGACTTGGGAACTTCTGTAGGCTGAATTATTGCTGAATTACTTCTCCAGAGAACCACCTCCAATTTTAAAGTTCATTTACTTTCACAAGATATTGGGAAGGAGTCTGCAAGGAGAATGGAGCTACTTCTTATAAAACCATGCAATTCTCAGTGTGAGGGCAAAAGTCACAACTTAGAGAAGTGATTTGTGGTTTTGGGATGCTCATTGGAATTACTTTACAGAATCTCATTTTCAGAATGTACTGAATAAAACTTCTGAAATATTAAGCTCCCATAACAAGTGTCACAATGAACATTCAGTGTCACTAGTCATGTCTGTGACCTCGGCCTTGATCTTGCTGGTAAGTACAAGATCACTTAGAATTCCCCACCCACTTTCCAGATGGAGGATTATACAGCAAAAAGAGCTGTAGTGAATGAAACAATTCTTTGCTGCCAACTTGATTTTATTTATACAATATATCCTAACCTTGAGAAAAAGTATTTAGATTTAAAAATAATAACATGAGGGAATGTGGCAGGGGAAAATAGATACTTGAGCTTACTAAGGGACAAAAGACATTTTCTCCAAGTGATGAACAGATGTGAAAATTGCAATAATATACATGGGCTCTTGGAACAAAGGGATCATCCAGATGAAGAATATGCTGTTGCTGCAGTAGTTTAATCCTGTAATCCTTATATGAAGCTTTGATTACAGACTAATATGATAGCAATGAGGCCTTCATCACTTGTGGTACTGATGTAAGATTAAACAACCTGCTCAGAGTCATTGCAAATTGCTAACAAGACTGGAGCTAACCCCCCGTTTCCTGGTTCTGTGATTTCACAAATTTCCAAGTAATAGCTTTTGGCTTTGTCTCAGTCAAAGGGCTGTGAAAGGAAGGTGAGAGTGGAAGGACCCCCAGTGGAAGGAAGGAATTATTTACATCTAGATGGAGCAGGATGGGAAGATGCAAATGGGAAATGTGCAACCTCTTGCTCTCTAGGTGTCACAATCAAATCTCTTCCTTGTGTAGAGTGGAAGGTTCCAGATCACAGTTTATAAGCAGATGAAATTTTTGCTCAATTGAAAATCCCCTCATTGTGTCTGCAAGGGGGAAGAAATTGCTCTAGGTCACCATGACATACCACCCTGAACACCTGCAATCCAACCTTAGGATTAGTAAAGCTGGTATCCAGTTTGGAATATTTTGCAAAAAAATTATTTTTCCACCATTTTTATTCCCAGTCTTCTGCATGCATCCATATCCACCACAAAGACTCCACACAGGGATGCTCCCAAAGCCAAGCCATTTGCAGTCAGAAGATACAAGTTCAGTCCCTGAAGCAGGAGGTGAAGAGCAGGCAGAGGAGCCAGACTGAGCACTTGAGTCCGTTACCAATGCTTTTTCCAGTCTTTATCCTGCCTTCTAGTTGAGGGATTGCCCACAGCACCCATGCTATGCTGAGAAAAAGCTGAGTCAGTATTCCCGTTGGTACTTGTTGCCCCTCACAACTGTGAGTATTTCCACCCTCTTTGCTCTGAGGATAAAAAACATCTCTTTCTCTTCTCATCATAGCTAGTAAAGTGCACAATGTGGGTCTGACCTGAGGAAGCAGCTGTTGATTTAAGACGGAAGTTTTCTGAATGGCACTTGTGACTGTATACAGCATCGGAAATTTGAATTACCCTTTGGATGAGCAACTTTCTGTTCCTTCCTTTCCATTGCAAGAAATAAATGTGTATCTGATTGAATTATTTGACTTCAAATACTAGATGCTGAGGAAGTATGGCCACCTGCTTGCAACATCCATATCCTTTTCCCTTGGTATCCATCTGCTCTGGTCCAAGTTGGAGGGGACACACAGGTACTGGTGTGTCCCAGGTCAGAGGGGGCATACAGGGATTGGTAAGTCTCTGATCTGACCTGGAAAAAGCCATTCCTTATACCTGCACTGAGACAGCTCCTGTAAAACTTACAAACTTGTCTTTCTGGTTGTGTCAAAAGACATGTGTGAGCTGGGGTTCGACAACAAGTCAAACAAATGTGAACAGTTTGAAGCTAGATCAGAATTCTCCAGCCAGCTGCCTCCAGATGTTGGGAGTGACTGGCTTTGTTTTATGTGGCAGATATGAAGAAACTACAAGCTGGTGTAGTTGCAGATTCCCATATGACAAAGCTTCTTGTTTGAAGAGGGCATCAAAGAGGAAAGATAAAAAAATTGTGAACCATGTGGAAAGAAGAAGAAACAGCTATTTGGAGCAGATCTGGTTTTGAAGGAGCAGCTGGGCTGTGGCCCAGTCTTGCACCAGTTGAGAATTTCATCCCACATCCCTTCACCTTGCAGCCAGCTGCTTGCCACCTCAGTGGTCTCCAAGCAGCTACGTTTGTTATTATTCCTACCTCTTTTTGTAAGTGGTGTTGTGGTTGATTGGCTCTTTTTCAGCATTAGATGGTAGTTTTCTGTTCTTGGCTTAGCAGCATCTTGATGCAAACGTGAAGCCAGAAGTTCTGACATATCATGGAAGCTGACTGGAAGAAAGCTAAATCAGCACAAAGAAGGAAATGTGGGACAAAAGAGCTTAATCACAATAAAAAATATACTTTCCATCACCATCTAATATCTGAGATTTTCCTTTGGCCACTCCCAGAAATCTGTGGCATTAGCACATCAGAAAGGCCACCAAATGTCCATCTAACTCTTTTTTTTTTTTTCTCGTGCAGTGGCTAAGGGTGGGTGGCAGGGAAGAAATAAAAGGGAGATAAGACTTGTAGTGACAATCTCCTAAGCTCCATAGATGTAAAGCCCTGTGAGGTACAGTCCCTTGCCTGCCTTTGACCAGCCACCTGCTTTTAAGAAATGTCCAGTCCCTTCCTTTGGTGATTCTCTCAGAAGCAAAGGAAAAGTCTCCATAGAGCCCAAAGCCAGTATGCTCATCCTCATTACTGCTTATTCACTGTCAAGCGAGTCTAATTAGTTGGCTAAATATTATCATAGAATCATAAAAAACATTTAGGTTGTAAAAGACCTTTAAGATCTTTGAGTCCAACCATTAACCTAATAATGCCAATCCACCACTAAACCGTGTCCCTAAGTGCCACATCTACACTTTTCAAAATATCTCCAGGGATGGTAACTCAACCACTTCCCTGGGAAGCCAGTTCCATATTCTTATAACCACTGTAAGGGGTCTTATTGTTGCTGCAAGCTCTCTGGGGACAGGATCCATCTGCTGACTTCCATTACTGAAGTGGAAACTCTCTTGAGTTGCACAGTATTTATAAAGGGCATAGCACATGACAATGCACAGTTGCAAAGTACTGTGGCTTCTGGTTTTAAGCCCTGTACTGAAGGGGTGTAAACCATTCCTGTTGGGCTACACTACTGATTTCCATGGGACTTGCTTTTGGGTAGCTGGGCATTTGCTTCACATGAGCCAACTGTGTTGCAGGACTTAAGGATGATTTTCCAAACATGTCTTCTTATTCTAGACAGAGCTTCCTTCATCTGCATCCACGAAAATCCTCACTAGTAGAAGGGATCAGAGGACCGTGACACAGGCTGGTGCCTGAGGGAGTGCTGTGCAAACCTCCCAGGGAGCACTGAGTGCAGTGGTGGCACTGGCAGGCTTTGGAGAAAACCAGCACACAGTCATATCCCCCAGAGAGGAAGGTCATTCTAACAGTGGACCTCAACATCTCCCTTTTTCGGGAACCCCTCCCACTGGCAGGTAGTCATGCCTTGGCTCCTTTCCAAAGCTACCATGTCTCTGTCAGGGGAAATGTGTACAAAGCCTGAAGGGAGATGGGGAACCCTGTAAATCCTCCAGCCCAGAATGTTTCCATTGATCATCAGCAGCATGCTTTCTACATCCTGATATCAGTGTGATGAATGTTGTGCTGACTTCTGCATTGTGAGTGCCTGTGTACTGAGTATTGTCTGCTGGAAAGTAAATAACAGCAGATGAGCAAATGGGTCTGTGATGACATTTCAGTGTCCATAATGTTACCATCCACAAAATGCAGTAGTTATGCATCATTTTAATGGTCAGAATAGATAAGCAGTCAGCTATCTGTATCCAGAAAATCCAAAAGGAAAGTAACATTAAAGGAAATAGATAGGCAGTGGGTGTTCAAGGACCATGACTCATCCTTGCCACAAATAAGGCTCAGAATGAGGAATAGTAGTAATTAGGCAACACTTCTCAAAAGTTTCAGTTTTCCTCCTTTCCAAAATTATCTTTATGCCCTGGGGATATTTTGGAATGCAAACGTCTGCACTGGGAGGTAGACATGAAGAGAATCCACTGTGGGAAGATATGGCCAGATAGTAGAGAAAACATAAAGTTGAGCTGTAAAGCTTTTTCCTGAAACGAGGTGGCTCACACAGAAGAAACTGGCATGATTCCAGTCAACCAACAGAATGAACGCACTGGAGGGAAAGACAAAGCCTGTGGCCACTGACCTCAACACTTGCAGGAGACATCAGTGACACCTGCTTTTTCCCCTTTCCCCATATACTCATCCCCCTGAGTTTGTTCTGTTCTGGTGCCATTCAGTGAATGAAATGAGTCCCTTTCTCCTCCTGGGCAGTGGGTGAACACAGGAGGAAGGCACGTGCCTCCCATTTTGGTACACTATTTATTTCCCAGAAATGGGAACACTCAATGCTTATGCCTTCTGCTTTGCTGGAGCTGACTTGGGTTGGAAGCAAAGAAGGTTTTGACCCTGAATCAGGCTACGTCTTGTCCTAGCCAAAGTCCTGGACTGTCTGGAAATGAAATTTCCTAAGGGTAGATATGGATAAAGAATATGGATTCCATTTTGAATCCCAGTTTTCTGTCTTCCCAGAGGTTGTAAGCAGAGATAAAAAGCTCTGTCTTCATTTATGAGGATTTTTAGTAAAGAAGTCTCTTTGCATCTTCGATATCTCTGAGCATGTCACAGTTAGCAGGTGGTAGTCCTAAAAGCTCTGAATCACAGAGATGTTTGGGCCTGTACTGGGTAGAGACTAATCCCTTTCTGAACTGGAGTAAGCCTTAAACCAGCAAACATGAGTTCTTGTGAAACTGCGGGGCTGCAGTGTCATCCCCATTTGTTTCCCTCCTTCCCTCAGCTGCAGAGTTCTGATTGCAGCAGCCTGACTTCAAACACTGACAAATGTCATCTCTGACACTGCTACGGTGGGTGCACAGCATTATTATAATCTGTATGCATTTAGCCATCCCAGCATGATAAAAGAATGATTAGGAGAATAGTTAGAGAGTAAATTAAAAACTCCCAGCAGTTTCCTGTGTGAAGCTACTAACTTACAGGCATATTTTTTTCCCAGCATTACTGAAAAATGTCATTAGTTATACCTGTGAATACATGTTAGATTTAAACTCCTGGTGAGAATTTTTATTAACATACAAATATGTTAGGGCTCTTATGCTGCTTAAAATGTAATTAACCATCTTTTGAAGATTAAGGGTGCATAATCATAAAAGGACTGCACTCCTGCGCATTTAATTCTTCTTATTTTCTTTATGTTGATGTTAGTACAGAAGCATAATTGTTAATTTGGGTTTGTGCTATAGAAAGAAATTATTATTGGTTGTATTTCTAAATGGTAAATTTTGTAAGTGTGCATTGATGGAAGATAATGAAGTGCATTGAAAGATTAGAAAAAACTTGCTTCTTTTCTTCTGCTGCCGCTATTGCAAATGCCCTGCGGTGGTGAAGTTGTGTTTCAGGCAGCATCATTCAGCAGACAAAAAGGAGGGACAAGCACACCAGTGAACAGCAAAGATAAGAACAATAAACTTCAAGTGTCCTCTTTAAGTACTAATTTAAACACATAAAATGTCAACCACACTATGTGGGGATCCAGACTTTTTGAGAAGCCTGTGGAAACTGAGCAACCAACACAACGCAGAGAGAAAGACTTTTGGTTTTCTAGGTTGTAGTATGGGAACTGAGTTTGAGGAATATACTCTAAAAACCAAAAATTATTTTATGTTGTCATTAAAATATGTTATCAGACTAGTCCATCCTCCCAGGGCTGTCACAGTCCCCATGCAATGACGATCAGGTTTATTTGAAAAGAGGTTAAAACCTTCAGGGATGAAGAGTACTGCTCTTTAGGGGCATTTCCTTCCTAGCACAAGTTCCATGTAGACTACCAGAGCAAAGATTTTCTTCCTTACTTGAAGTGAGCAGGGGCTCTGCAAGGTTCTGAAGGAAAACCAGCTTCCAACAGGAATTTCAGCAACTGCTAAACACTTGTAAAACAATTCCCTATCTTTTTTTTACGTCTTTTATTTTAGTGGGGTCCCTTAGCACTCAGTTCTCTGTGGGGTCAACAGAGACCAGAGTCTCTGTGGGGTCAACAGAGTCTCTGTGGGGTCAACAGAGTCTCTGTGGGGTCAACAACACCTTGAAGCAGATTGTTGTGGTCAAATGGACCCAGTTCTAGGGGAGACTAGTGATGGTGTGACTGACACACAGCCTGAGAAGGGCTTCTCGGCTGCTTTGTGATTGTTTTCACCATTTCCAAGTGAACACACAGGCCTTATTGAAAGTCTCTTGTTTTTATTGCAGCTTCCTTTTGGGAGGTGTGAGGCAGCTCTGCAGGTTGCTCTGTGCCCATTGCCACACTGAGCTCCTTGAGGCAAAGCTACTTTCTGTAATTCCCTGTAAAGGAAGAAGCCACCATGTTCCATGTGGCTACCTGTGCTCAGGGAGCGGTGTGCATGATGTCAGGGAAACCATTTCCATGGAGAGCATACTCAGCTACTCCCCCTCAGTGCTGAAAGGGAGCCGCAGCAGCTACTGCTCGAGGGAGCAATGGTGGGGAAACTCCTGCTTCCCAAGTCAAAACCCAGGAAGACAGTGCAGAAGTTCCCGGGGGTTTTCCATCAGGCCCTCAAATCAGGGTATTGCACAAAGAACATATTGAATTTCTTCTCTTTGTTTTCCTACACACAGGTCTAAACTCCTTCTTAAGCTAGTAGAAATAAGGAAGCCTGATTTCCCTCCTCTGCCACAGGATAGTATCCTTCCTTGGCACTACTTGGCAATAGCATGTCTTGAATGAAATTTCTGCAAGTTCTCACCAAAATATTTAAATGTCTTCAGGTTACTTTCCATCCAGAAACATGGGAAAATCATATGAACCTTTTTAAGTATTCTGTCTTTAATGGAGAGTAGCATAATAATAATAATAAAAAAAATCAAATTCTGTCATCTCCCCAGACAAAAAAATATTTTTGAGGTTGGACTAGTTTGGTCAGGGTTTAGTTTTGATGGACAGTCACTCTGTTATTAGTCTATGGAATCCATTTACCTGTGCCACCTAGGCCTGCTAGCCATGCCAACATGGTACACACTGATGCAGGGCTGCAAAAAGCAAATTTGGGCAGAGCTGCACAGCAAGATGGAGGCTTTACAGGATATCAGGCAGAAATCCAGGATGCATTGGAAACAATGAAGAGCAAGAGAAGGCAGCTCTGAAAGACTTCCAAGGAGAAGCTGGGACAGGATTGGTAGCTTAATATTGACAGTATCTCACCTGCAGTCCCCTCAGGGAGAGCATGATGTGAACGATACATTTCTTACTACATCTAGGTGCTGGAGTGGTGGACTCAAGCACACATTGAGAGACTGTGCTGAGAATCTAGTTCTGGCTCTATGCTTTTGATTATGCATTTGATTGGAATGTGATCATGTCACATAATGTGGTTCATTACTCATTTTGTCAATATCCTTTAAAAATTAGTTTCTTACTCCATCTCCCTCTACAAGATTCCCCAAGTGCACACACATGATTCCATAGGTGTGGAGAAACAATGCTTTGGTCTGCCTCCAGGCTCACAGCCAGGTCTTCAAGGGCCCTGGTGCTGGCTAAGACTGTCCCAGGGGATGAAACCTCTGTGTCCTGGAAAGCACTGAAACCCTACGGTCCAAGGGAGCTGGATTCTGGCTGACAAAAGGTAACAAGGGATTGAGTATCCAGCTCCACATATAAAGGAAGGAGTGGTGTTCAGAAAAACCTCCATTCCCACCTCATCCTGACACACCACAGAGCAACAAGTAAAGTGCAGAGTTGTGGAGGGTAGTGAGTTATTCTCATTGCCCCAGAGGAGGAGCACAGAAAGGTGAGGGAACCTTAGCTAATGAATCAGTGAAACCAGAGGCCATTGTATCAGCTCTTTTGCAAAATGTTCCCTGATTCTGGGGTCGCTGAGCAGTTGGCACCCAAAGCCCATGTTCCCTGACAAAGAGTTGCAGAGACATTGACTTGTAAGAGAAACATTGGTAGCTTTATGCAGGATATGACACCTCACAGTGCTGGTAACACTGACCTCTGCCTGCTTGACGGTCACAAATGTGTTTGAGCTGCCTTACTGCACTGCCAAGATCAGCTCAATGAAGAGGGATTTATTGAAGGCATTGGTCGGCTTGAGATTGCAGAAGCAGCTGGAGGGCAGCACCATCAGCTTGCAAGCGGCTGCCTGAGACACAACAGCATAGGCTGTGGGAGACAGAAGGTGGTTTTGTCAGTGAATGAGCTTCTGGTGCAGAGCATTTGTGGGAGGCTGGCTTCCTGCCAGCTCATCAGCTCATCCCCAGAGTGCTGGGGGAAACAGAGCATGTCCCCAGACACTGTTCCATGCTGCACATGCACTGCACATTCACACACAGGCAGGAGTTCCTCACCTGCATGTTCCCTTCAGTGTCTTCCTTGAGGTGGAAGGAGTATCCCGGGTGTGGTTTCAGGGGCACAAGCAGGTGATAGACAACGTCTTCTTCACGGGCACTCTGGCCGCTGGCATGGAAGACACTGAGCCCTACCACTGGCTGCAGCTGTGGTAGGAAGACACAGTCAGAGAGCTTTTGGCTAACACAGAGAAGATCGTTCACAGCTGCACGCAGGTTATCTCCGAACACCAGTGGCATCTTCATGATGGGTTTTGCTGATGACAACCTGGCTCTCCAGTTGACAAATCAGCTCATGGATGGGATCCAGAGACTCTTAAGGTAGTCTATGCCAAGGATACAAAGGATCTCTAGGCCAGTCACAGTGGGATGCTCTTCCCACTTGTCCCCAGTTAAGCTCACTTCAGTCACCAGTACAGATAATTCTTGGCTCCAGAGATCTATATGGGTTCTGTGCCTCTACACAGTGTCTACCAGAGTTCTGTACTTCTGTGGGTTTCATGTGCCAGGGCATTAAATCCACACAGTCCATATACCCAGTCATCCCTTACCTCCTCCTGGTAAGAGGCAGAACCCCTCTGTTGCTGTTCCCGGTCAGAATATTCACTGTCTGACCCTTGCTGTGTCAGACTAGAAGTCCCCTCTGCAGGATCAAGGGAGGTGATATTAGTCTTTCCATATCTGGGAGATGGCTGATTACCTTCTTGTGTTTCTGCAGTGACTACATTGAAAGCCTTCTTGTGTGTCATCTTTTTGACAGCTGTCTGCCCTCACAGATCATGTAATTGGACTTCCAGCTTAAAGCTGGGTTCAGCATGCCATTTTCCCACGTCCTCCCCCTCGTAACACAGAAAGAACTCAAGTGCACCATGTGGTATGTGCCAGGACCTGCCTTTCCCTCTGACTGGGGCAGGAGAGGACTCATTTCTTGGGGTGCCCCTGATATCCAGGGAGTTAGCTGGTAGGGATGAGGCAGTACCCTTAGTCAGACACAATACATAATGTGATAGGAAAGCAGGGTGAAAGTCATCTTTGCAGCCACTGCAGTTGTCACCGGCTACAACACTGAGGAGACCATATGGAGGATGATGCTGCCGCTCTTGGTTTTCCCTTTCCTGTCTGTCTCCCACAGCAGCCTCTTCAGCCATTGCACCCTCTCTCTTTGGCCACCTCTCGCTGATGGTGACACTGACTTTTACCTCCTTGATGGTCACATATGTGTCTGAGGTGCCTTGTTGCACTGCTATGATCAGCTCAATGAAGCAGCTGGAGGACAGCATTGTTAGCTTGTAGGTGGCTGTCTGAGACACAATAGCACAGGCTGCTGTAATCATCCGCTGGAGCCAGTGGGCAGTTTTCTTCATGTTGAGGTACGAGCTGTGGGTGCAGAGGGTTTGTAGGAGGCTGGCATCCTGCCTTCTCCTCATCTCATACTCAGGGTGGTGGACGAAGCAGAGCCAAAGCGCAGCTAGAGCTCAACCTAGCTACGTCTGTTAAGATAACTGGGCCTGTTAGGAATAAGCTCAAGGGAACCATGCCAGGGCTTGAAGGATGGTGGACTAGTGAGGACTCTTGCTCTGCCATTTCATCTGAAAGAAGGCATAGATGTTTAGAAATCATGGAAGCTCCTGAGAGGGTCTGGTAGGAAATGGGGCCCACACTCACAAAAAAAGTGTTGGAATCAGCTCATCTGAAGTGCATCTATACCAATGCACACAGTATGAGCAACAAGCAGGGGGAGCTTGAAGCCATGATGCACCAGTAAAACTATGATATAGTGGCTATCACAAAAACATGGCAGGATGCCTCACACAACTGGAATGCCACAGTCGATGGCTACAAGCTCTTCAGGAGTGATAGACAGGGAAGGAGAGGAGGTGGAGTGGCCCTGTATGTTAGAGATTGCTATGAGAGCTTGGAAATCAAGTATAGTGAAGATGGGGTTGAGAGTGTTTGGATTAGGTTAAGGGCCAATAAAACTGATATCACGGTGGGAGTCTGCTATAGACCTCCCAACCAAAGCAGTGAGGTGGATGAAGCTTTCTGTAAGCAGTTGGGAGAAATCTTGCAGTCTCGCTGTTGTTCTTGTAGGGAATTTAACCTCCCACATATCTGCTGGGAATACAACACAACAGAGAGGGAACAATCAAAGAGGTTCCTGGAATGTGTGGAGGATAATTTCCTCACACAGATGCCAAATGAGCCAACCAAGAAAGGTGCCCTCCTGGACCTGTTTCTTGTCAACAGGGAAGAACTTGTGGGGCACAGTGATCATGAGATGATTGAGTTTTCAATTCTTGGAGAAACAAGGAGAGGGGTTAGTAAAACTGCCACCTTAGACTTCCAGAGGGCAAACTTTGACCTGTTCAGGAGACTGATTGACAAAGTCCCTTGGAAGGCTGCCCTGAAGGATATGGGAGCCCAGGAAGGATGGACATACTTCAAGAGAGAAGTCTTAAAGGCACAGGAGCAGACCGTCCCTGTGTGCTGAAAAACAAGTAGGCAGGGAAGGAGACCGGCCTGGCTAAATAGGGACCTGTGGCTGGACCTCAAGAACAAAGGGAGTGTCTATGACCTTTGAGAGAGGCGGCAGGTCTCTCATGAAGACTATAAAGATGCAGTGAAGCTATGCAGGAAGAAAATTAGGAGAGCCAAAGCATACCTAGAGCTCAACACAGCTACAGCTCTTAAGGGTAATACAAAATGTTTCCATAAATTCATTAACAACAAAAGGAGGATTAGGGAAAATCTCCATCCCTTACTGGATGCAGAGTGAAACATAGTAACAAAAGATGAGGAAAAGGCTGAGGTGCTCAATGCCTACTTTGCCTCTTTTTAGAAGGGGAACGAGCTGTTCCCTGGACACCCAGCCTCATGAGCTGGGACACAGGGAGGGGAAACAGAATGAGGTCATGGCATTCAAAGAGGAAGCGGTCAGTGATCTGGATAGACCACTTGGATGCACACAAGTCTATGGAACCGGATGGGTTACACCCAAGGGTGCTGAAATTGTTGGCAGATGTGCTTGCCAAGCCACTTTCAATTATTTACCTGAAGTCCTGGCTAACTGGGGAGGTCCCAATGGACTGAAGGGTAGCAAATGTAACACCCATGTACAAGAAAGGCAGAAAGGAGGATCTGGGAAACTATAGACCTGTTAGTCTGGCCTCGGTGCCAGGGAAGGTCATAGAGCAGATCATCTTGAGTGCCATTACAAGCCATATAGAGGACAAGCAGGGGATCAGACCCAGTCAGCATGGATTTATGAAAGGTGGGTCCTATGTGATGCAAAACCCACGTTCCTTGACAAAGAGTTGCACAGACACTCGCTTGGAAGAGAAATATTCATTGGTAGCCTTCTGCAGGGTAAAGTTCCTGGAGGGAATAGAGTCTCTCAAAGAGGTTGGACAGTGACTGACCAGGCAGTAATGCAGTCTCTGTCACAAGCCTCCTTGCAATGTCCTCTTCAGCTGCATTGGGTCTGACTCCCCAGACTGTGGTTCTGCTGTGGAGAAAACATGTGGGAGCAATTCCTACTGTTAATTGAGTAGCATCTTCTCCATGTCCAGCATGCTCAGTTCTGCGACACTGGCTCCCCAGGGAGTGAGTGTCTGGGACAGCCAGCTTCTCCACCCCAGACTCAGTGAACACAGGGAGGCACATCAGTGGTGCT
>JAAGNO010023146.1:20286-38731 GCA_033439905.1 Ceryle rudis | reverse complement strand
GCTACTACACTGAGGAGACCATCCTGAGGATGATTGCTGTGGAGGTCAGCTTCAGGGCTGGTAAGACTGCACTGGGGAAGGAATTTGCAGAAAAAAAGGCCGTCAAAAAGCTCTTTTTGGGGCTTTCTGAAGCTGGGCAAAGCCCTTTACCTGTGCTGGGGGCTGCCAGTTGGGGGATGGCCTGCTGAGATCGCCTGGGCGGAGCCAGCACCACCCACTCTTGATCAGGCCAGCAGGCTGTAAGAAGCCTGAGGGAGGGTGGCGGTGACTAGTCACAGCCCACGGAGCACAGGGCTAGCAGCCAGTGCCTGTGTGTGCCCCAGTGGGGGCTGCAGCTGGCTGCAGGTCTTAGGGCAGGGTGCTGACCCTCTGCCAGTGTACAAGGTAAATTCAATCCCTCTAAGTGGTCAAGGGTGCTCATCCCAACAGACCCTCGAGTCACAAGGTGTCCATTGTGTGTAGACATCCAGCCATGGTTGCTGCCAAAGGTTGTTGTTAGAAAAGCTGTAGGCACCCAGACAGAGGCCCCATGCAAACATGCAGGCGTTCAGGCCTCTGGCTGCAGAGAGTGCCAGAGCCTGGCACTTGCAATGGAGGGTAGCGGAGACAACACTTTTGTCAGATGTGAACAAGTGAATGATCTGCTCAGCCACATGGCTGAGCTGAAGGGTGAAGTGGAGAAGTTGAGGAGTATCAGGGAATGTGAGAGAGATTGACAGGTGGTGGACCCACTCTCTGAGAGAAAAGAAACAGCTTGAGGCCCCACATAAATCAAAGGATACCCTCTTTATTTGACCGCTATGCACTGCTCATAACACTGACCCTTTGCCTCCTTGATGGTCACATATGCGTCTGAGGTGCCTTGCTGCACCGCCATGATCAGCTCAATGAAGATAGGTTTGTTGAAGGTGGTGGTCAGCTTGAGCCTGCAGAAGCGGCTGGAGGGCAGCACCGTTAGCTTGTATCTGGCTGTCTGAGACACAATATCACAGGCTGCTGTCATCATGTGCTGGAGCCAGTGGGCGGTTTTCTTCACATCAAGGTACAAGCTGCAGGTGCAGAGGGTTTGTAGGAGGCTGGCATCCTGCCTTCTCATCATCTCATACTCAGGGTGGTGGAGGACGCAGAGCACATCTCCCAGCCACCGCTCCCTTGCACACATGCACTCCAGGTTCACTCGCAGATGGGAGTTCCTCGCCAGTGTGTTCCCTTCGGCACCTTTCCTGAGGTGGAAGGAGTGCCCAGGGGGTGGCTTCAGGGTCACAAGCAGACGATAGACAGTGTCTTCTTCACGGTCACTCTCACCTTGGAAGATGCTGAGACCTACTGCTGGCTGCAGCTGTGGCACGAAGGCACTGGCAGAGAGCTTTTGGTAGACACAGAGAAGTTCGTTCACCAGCTCTTCTACCACCATACATATGTTTTTCCTGTTTGGCACTGGCCAACCTAGGTGCTCTCCTTCAAGCCTGTCCACAAGTAATGAGTCTTCATCTTCCTCCTCCTCCTCCTTCTCCTCAAGCCTCCTGGAGCTGTCACGTTTTCTGCTGCTTCCTAGCTCATGGCTCTTTTTCCAGAAGCACCAGCAGAGCCCAAAGTGCAGGACCAGATTTTCAGCAAAGGGCAAGAAATGCCTTGCGGCAACAAAGAGCAGCACTGCCATGGTCACCACCACCCTCAGCTTCTGGGGCACATGATGATATATCTCTTTGGTCACCGGAAACATCTGCCTCAGCTGCTCCGGGCACCGCCAAAGGAACTGGTGCACAATCGCACACAGGCCATCTCTAACTATCAGTGGCATCAGCGTGATGCCCAGCACAGCCAAGGCCAACAGCATCAGCAGAGCCATGACCTGAAGGAGAAGGAAGAGAAGGGGTCTCAGTGGGGCTGGGTGGGTGGAGCAGGAGCAGGAGCTGCAGGGACATGTGGTCGGGTAGGAGAGTGGTCAAGGGAGCTGGGAGGCAGCAAGGCCAGTCCCAGCGCTGGCAGCACCGTGCCTTATCTGCAGCAATCCCCTGAGCCCCAGGCCCTCACTGTGGGGTCAGACCCACTCCCCAGGTCCCACGTTACTGACCCTGCACCCACATATGCACTCCGTGCTGTCCAAGGGTGTACTGTGGGAGAGCTGCCTCCTAGCACCCTTATGATCGCCCTTCTGCCCTTCTCCACTGGGGCATGTCCCTGTGATGTCACAGATGCCAGAACGCATCACAGGCACACCCTGGCCTCGCCTTGCCTGGCCCTGCCTGGCCTCTCCACTTCCTTACTGTTACATTCACTTGTCTTCTCCATTTCCTTTTACCTCCTGTTGCTTTTCCTTCGTTCTTTATTCCCCCTGCCTCTTCCTTTTCCTTTTTTTCCCTTTTTATTCTCTGTTGTGCCACACTCACGCCAAGTGCTGTACTGTGGCAGAACAGCCTTCTGGCACCCATACGACTGCCCCTCCGCCCCCCTCCATTGTGAGATAGAGAGAGAGAGGTCTGGAAAAGACCTGTACATTCATCTTGTACAATCATCAACCTAACACTACCAAATCTATCCCTTAATTCATATCCCAAAGCACCTAATCTAATTGTCTGTTAAACACATCCAGGGATGGGGACTCCACCACTGCCCTGGGCAACCCATTCCAAAGCCTGATAACCTACTCAGCAAAGAAATTCTTCATAATATCCAAAGAAAACCTCCTCTGGTGCAGCTTGAATCCATTTCCCCTTATTCTATTGTACGTTGCTCAGTTAAACAGGCCTACTCCTGCTTCTCTGTAACCTCCCCTCAGGTAGCCATAGAGAGCAATAAGGTCACCCCCAAGGCTCCTTTTCTTCAGGCTAAACAACCCCAGTTCCCTCAGCCACTGCTCATAAGGCATATGCTGAAAGCCCTTCACCAGTTTTGTTGCTCTTCTTTGGACACACTCCAGTGCCTCAGTGTTCTTCTTGTGATGAGGGGCCCAAAAATGAACACAGTACTCAAGGTGTGACCTCACCAGTGCCAAGTACAGGCTCATATTCAGCCAGGTGTCAATCAACACCCCTAGGTTCTTCTCTGATGAGCAGCTCTTCAGCCACTCTTCCCTGAGTCCGTAGTGTTGCCAGGGGTTGTGGCCAAAGTGTAAAACCCAGCACTTGGCCGTATTAAAATTCATACAGTTAGCCTCAGCTCATTGATCTAGTCTAGATCTCTCTGCAGAGCCTTTCTACCCTCTAGCAGATCAACATTTCCAACCTGTTTAGTGTCATCAGCAAACTTACTAAGGGTACATGCAATACTCCCATCCAGGTCATCAGTAAAGATGTTGAACAGGACTGGTCCCAGTTCAGAGCCTCAGGGAACACCACTTGTCACCAGTCACCAGTTGGAATTAACTCCATTAACTACTACTCTCTGGGCCTGGTCTCCTAGCTAGTTTTTCACCCAGCAAAGAGTATGGCCACAAGCAGTCAATTTCTCTAGAAGAATGGTGTGGGAGACGGTGTCAAAGATTAAGATCTAAAGCCCAGATAGACAACATCCACAGCCTTCCCCTCATCCAGTAAGCTACTGACCATGTTGTAGAAGGAGATCAGGCTAGTCAAACAGGACCTGTCCTTCATAAAGCCATATTGACTGTACCTGATCATCCAGCTGTATTGCACATGCTGTGTGATGATACTCAGGATGATCCGCTCCATGAGCTTTCCTGGCACCGAAGTCAAACTGACAGGCCTGTAGTTTCCCACATCCTCCTTCCGACCCTTCCTGTAGATGGGTGTCACATTGGTTAGCTTCCAGTCTGTTGGGACCTCCCCAGTCAGCCAGGACTGCTGAAAAATCATAGAATCATAGAAATGTCTGGGTTGGAAAGGACCTCTAGAGGTCATCTAGTCCAATCCCCCTGATGAGAGCAGGGACATCCTGAACTAGAGCAGGTTGCTCAGAGCCTTGTCAAGTCTCACCTTGAATGTCTCCAGGGATGGGGCCTCAACCACCTCCCTGAGCAACCTGTTCCAGTGCTCCACCACTCTCAAGGTAAAGAACTTCTTAACATCCAATCTAAATCCACTCTTTTCTAATTTAAAACCATTGCCATGAAAATGGTGGGAAGTGGCTTGGTGAGCACCTCCACCACCTCTCAGAATTTTTGGATGGAGTCCATTTGGTCCCATAGACTTGTGAAAATTTATGTGGTGTAGCAGGTCAGCAACCATCTCTTCCTGGATTACTCTGCTCACAGTCTTAGTCTTCAAGCCCAGAGGGCTGGATTCTCAAAGTAGCACTGCTATTACTAAAGACTGAAGCAAAGAAGGTGTTAAGCACTTCTGCTTTTTCCACATCCTCAGTCACTAAGTTTCCTCCTCTGTCTCGTAGAGGGGGGAGGCTCTTCCTGGTCCTTCTTTCACTATTAACATATTTATAAAAAGATTTCTTGTTGTCTTTAACCACAGAAGCTAGATTAACTTCTCATCTTGTCCCTGCATAGCCTCACAGTGTCTCTAAAGTTATCATAGCTCAGATATGTCTCTATAGTCATCAGCTCCGACCATGGACAGCAAGACAGCAGCACCGGCACTGGTAAACCACATGCCGAAGCACTACACTTTTTTTCTTCCTTTTTTGAGGTTTTTGAGGTGGATGGGGTGTTCCCTGACACAGGAAAGCCTGAGGAAGGAAGGAGAGACCCAGCAAGACTCAGCATCTCTTGCAGGAGGCTGGGGGCATTCCTGGAGAAACAGCAAGAGATTTATATGTGGCGAAACCAGAAGCGGCACTCAGATTGCAAACAGCAAGACAGACAACATTTGCACTTGTTGGCATGAGGACAGCAGGACTTCAACTTACCAGACATCTCCTGGAAATATAACACAGCAGACAGGAAACAATCTAGGAGATTCCTGGAGTGTGTGGAAGAGAACTTCCTGACTCAGCTAGTAAGTGAGCCCGCCAGGGGAGGTGTCTTGCTGGACTTGTTGTTTACAAACAGATAAGGTCTGCTGGATGATGTGGTTGTTGGAGGCCATCTTGGGTTTAGTGACCATGAAATGATTGAGTTCTCAATTCTTGGCAAAATAAGGAGGGGGGGCAGCATGGTAACATGCACTTCCGAAGGGCAGACTTCAACCTGTTTAGAACACCGGTTGAGAAAGTCCTTTGGGGTACAGTCCTAGAGGGCAAAGGGGGCCAGGAAGGCTGGACTTTGTTCAAGAAGGAGCTCTTAAAGGCTCAGGAGCAGGCTGTCCCTATGTGTCATAAAACAAACTGTTGGGGAAAATGACCGGCCTGTCTGAACAGGGAGCTTTTACTGGGACTTAGGAGAAAGAGGAGAGTCTATCATCTTTGGAAGAAGGGGCAGGCTACTCAGGAAGAGTATAGGGATTTAGTTAGATTGTGTAGAAAGAACATTAGAGGGGAAAAGCTCAGCTAGAACTCAGCCTGGCCACCACTGCAAGAGATAAAAAGTGCTTTTACAAATAAATAAACAATGAAAAAAGAACCAGGGAGAATGTCCACCCTTTATTGGATGCGAAGGGGAACATCATTACCAAGGAGGAAGAAAAGGCTGAGGTACTTAATGTCACCTTTGTCTCAGTCTTTAATGGTCAGACCAGTTATCCTCATGGTATTCAGTCTTCTGAGCTGGAAGATAGGGATGGAGATCACAATCCAGGAAATAGTAGTGAAAGACCTGCTAAACCAATTGGACACCCATAAGTCTATGGGGCCGGATGGGATCAACCCAAGGGTGCCAAGGAAGCTGGTGGAGGAACTTGCCAAGCCCCTCTCCATCATTTATCAGCTATCCTGGTCAACTGGGGAAGTCCCCGATGACTGGAGACTTGCCAACATGACACCCATCTACAAAAGGGGCAGGAAGGATGATCCAGGGAACTACAGGCCCATCAGCCTGACCTTGGTTCCGGGGAAGATTATGGAACAGTTAATCTTGGGGGTGATCACGTGGCAAGTGCAGGACAACAGGGGGATCAGGTCCAGCCAACATGGGTTCATGAAGGGCAAGTCCTGTTTAACCAACCTGCTCAGCCAAGCCAGCCTTCTGCCCTTCTTGCTTGACTTCTGACACTTTGGAATTGCCTGCTCCTGTGCTCTTAGGTGATGGCTCTTAAAAAGTGGCCAGCATTCATGGACCTCAATACCTTCAAAAGCAGATTCCCAGGGGACCTTACTAACTAGCTCCTTCAGTGGCCCAAAGTCTGTTCTACTCAAATCCAAGTTCAAAGCATTGCTGGCAGTTTTCCTTCTATTGCCAACAATTCAAAGCTCAAATACTTCATGGTCACCATGACCAAGACAGCTGCCTATCACAGTCACTGCTTTCCCCATAATCTTGTTAAGCTAGCTCTCTGCAGGTGTCTTTTTTTTAGGTGGGAGGGCTCATTAGCCACTCTCATGTGAGCTGTGGGCTCCTGCCAGGTCTCTCAGCTCCCCTGAAGTTTCCCCAGTTCAGGAAACCTCCCTGTACACCACAATCCTCTGCTCTGCTACGGATCCTGATGGCACCACAGCTCTGCCTCAGCAAAATGGTTTAGCCTAAGCCATCTGAGAGTGGCATCCTAAAAGCTTTTCTTTGTACTGATTTCTAATGGCTCACATACCACAGGCACTCCCTCCCTGTTCACGTTGGTGTGCATCTGTCTGGCTTTCAATTTTCCTGTGTCCTCCTCAATGCAGTGAAAAGAAACTAAACAAGGGAATATAGTCCACCCACCAGCATATGCAAACAGGGGTTTGGAGAGAAGTCAGCTGGAAATCAGGCTGCCTCCTGGTACCAAAGTGGAAGAGCAAAGAAGCGAGTCATGAGACACAATGATTTAGCTACTGCTTTTGTCACAAAAAAAATCATATATTAAAATACATTCACACACATACACAGTGTATGTGATAACTCAGTCTCTGACTTCTCAGAGCAATTGGTTTTGGTGGAGGCAAAGCAGTTTGCAGATAAGTTACCTTTGCCCTTGGCATCATCTTGCCTGAAGGAGGCACTAACGCAACCTGACTTTTTGCCATAAAATCTCATGTGTATTCTTAATAGAATGGTGCGCTGATGCCACATTCCACTTCCAGAGCCCCCTGCTCACAGTTGTTAGAACAATTACATAGACCTTTTTTACCTACAGAAAAACTACAGACTTCTCAATCTGCATTCTGGCTGGGAACATGCAATTAATCATCACATGAGATAAGAGGCTGCTTCCATATGTCTTCTGATGCATGCCACATTTACAGGTGTCTTTGCCTTGGATCCACATTCCTTCTTGTCAGAAAAAAAGAGAAAGAAGAGAAGAGAAGAAGAAAGAAGAGAAAGCCCAGCCTGATGTTCACCCTTCAAACTTGCGGATGGAGTTAGCCAACGCTGAAGACAACCAAAGTATTGTGTGCTTTGAAATGCCTGTGAAGCAAAGGAAATATGCAGCTTCTCTATTAAAATAAATGAATAATAACTGAATAATGAATATAAGTGATCAAAATCCCCAGTATCACAGCCCCATCTAACGGACTGGATGAAAGACATTCAAAGGACCTACAAAGAGTCTATCTATCTCTTCTTTTGCAGAATAAGTTAACATGATAAACAGGACCCCATGGCATATTAAATTCTTAATTATGGGTTCAGGAGGCATTTTCTCTGAAAATTTAAAAAAGTTGCAAAATGGCTACAACCTCTGGGAGGCAATTCTTAGAAGAAAAATGTAACTCAGTGACTGCTTTATCTACTGCCTTCAGTATTCTCTTGGCATGGATTAGAGTGGAGAGGGGAGTCTCCATATTTCTTCGTTGTGTTATCATTATGTCAATGACTCTGGCATGCCATAATCCTACTGAGTAGCACAGGACCAAGGGAAAACACAAGGAAATCACTGAGAGAAGGGAGAGATCAGTTAATCCAGGCTTCATTTTCTATTGTACATTTGAGCCTTCTTTTGTAATTTAAAAAAAACCCCAGCAGGTGATGTGTTCCTTCCAGAGAAGTGCAGTGTCAGTTTAGGGTTGCCTGTGCTACGTGCTATGTGACATGTCTACATCAACCTGCCTGAAATGCTGTTATGCTGGTACCATCATGATCATAAGGCCAGTTACCTTTCATGTCTCGTAATCAAAAACTTGTGGATTAGACTGTGCTAAACACATTTACTAGCAGCAGGAGGCTGAAAGGAGTGGTGTCACGACGTTTACACCCTGTTCCAGAGCTTCTGGAGGGAAGCAGAGAGATTCTTTTAGCTGCAGTGGGTGACAGATGTAGTAAATACTGGTTTCTAAGCATCTGCAAAGGTATTTCAGATCCCAATAGTTTTTGTGATAGTAGGTCACTAGGAATTTCTCATGCTTCTTCCTCTGAGTTGCTCTTAGCTTCTCCAGCAGCGTCAGCTGAAAAAGTCTTCCCAGATGACTCAGAGCTCTGAGCCCTCATCACATTCAGTAGTGCTAATTAGGCACCTTGCTGCTGAAAACAGGAACAGGCAGCAGAAGCTCTTTATAGGCATTCTCATCCTGCGAGCACATTTTTGTTCTCTTCTGAAGGTTTCCTGGCGCTTTACTCAGCTCATTAAGAAAAAAGCTCAAGTACGGAGATGTCTAACATTTCCCTTGAGAGACTGAGTGACCCAGACACAAACAAGGTCTTTTTGCACTAAATCCATGAATCACCTCTCTGTATCTAAGATTTCTGAGTTTACCATGCATTGTTACCTTAAGGCCTGGAGTGAACTTCGGTAAGAGAAAATGTGCTGGTGCAAACCCCAGAAAGCTTGTCCAGGGAAGCACCAGAGCAGGAACATATGCTTTCCTTAAATTAAGAGACCCTCAAATAAATCCTTATTGAAATCCTGATCATTTTAGGGGAGGAATCACTTCATCAGGAGCAAAAGTTGTATGTGATTTTCTATGCTGACCACTGCTGCCTACCCCCTCTGGGGTTGGAGGCATGTGGTGCAAGCATTTATCTTCTGGAGGTGCAACTACTTCAGCAGCCAAAAAAGTTCCCTCACACTGACCAAGCGCTAGACTCTCATTTGAATGGCATTAGTCTCCTTTCTGGACTTATGCAAAACATTCACAGGGAAACAGTTCAGGATTAATTAGGGCAATGTTTCTGCTTGGGTTAATGGCTTTGCCCAGAGACTGACTTTTCTGATATCGATTGATTCACCCCCAAGGTGCAGCAGGGGCTGAGAGTGCTGCTCCAGGGGTAGGACACTGCACCAGGCTGTATGGTCACAGTGACAGGGTATGCAGGTCCAGGAAGCCATGCCCAGATGCATGACCACCAGTGACTGAGCTATATGTCACCTCCTCCAGAGCCACCACAAAACTGGAGCAGAAAAGGCAGACCCACAACACCATTCCCAATACTGAGCAGGACCATCTCTCCCAATTGCCACATGTGGAATGACAGTCACAACTAATTAGAAGGTTATTAGAATCATCAAGGTTGGAAAAGACCTCCAGGATCATCAAGTCCAACCTTCTACTTAATTCCACGGTCACTAGATCATGGTCTGAAGTGCCACATCTACTCGCTTTTTGAATACCTTCAGGGATGGTGACTCCACCACCTCCCTGGGAAATCCATTCCAATGTTTAACTACTCTTTCACTAAAGAATTTTTTCCTCATATCTAATCTGAATTTCTCCTGGTGCAATCTGTGGCCATTTCCTCTTGTCCTGTCATTAGTTATGAGGGAGAAGAGGCCACAACCTGCATCTCTACAACCTCCTTTCAGGTAGTTGTAGAGAGCAATAAAGTCACCTCTCAGCCTCCTCTTCTCCAGACTAAACAAACCCAATTCCCTCATTAGGGAGGAAGAGGCTGAAGCAAACAGGTTTTCTACATAGTTTGAGCCCCAAGTCCAGGTTCTGACTGCTGCACCCTGGCACATGCCTGCTCTGGAGCGCTCATCAGAAAACAGGGGCATCTAGTGGCTGCGTCAGAAATGTCAATAAACATCGCAGTTCCCTTGAAAAGATGGGAGAATCTGCCTTTTTCCTCTCTTAGCTTTAAAAAAATATTCTATTCAATAACATTACCGGAAGGAGGAGGGAGGGGGACAAATCATCACTAGATTTCATGCTCTTGGAGCAGCGTTTCTGACTTAGCTGTGATGTTCTGCAGTGATGTAACTGGATTAAATGAAGCTGCTGCTGATTTCTGCTGTGCTGCTGCTCTGGAGAGCCAGACCTGCTGCCCTGGGACTCAAATCCCATGCTGATTAATTGCAGGGGAAATGTTGCATCTCTGTGTGCTGGCCAAGACAAGCAACTGTTTGCAAATGTTTCCAAGTCTGTTTGCTCCCAGCCTTTGGCCTTCATGCAGTGACTGTGCACTGGTAGCACTGCCACTGTGTGTGGTACACTCGCTGGCCTGGGATCTCCAGCTGCTGGTGCTAATAAAGCATGGCACTTGCTGATGATCAGTCCCTTGCAGCACTGAGCTCTAGCCTGGATGCAGTCAAGCCACCTAAGCTGCACACCACACAGCAGTGAGTTAGGGACAGGGCAGGAAATGAAGGACTAATGTGTGTTTTGTTCCTGTGGCTTCTGCTGCCCAGCTTTACCCACTCATGTGGAGGCCCTGTGACCCCACAGAATCACAGAATGTTAGGGGTTGGAAGTGACCCTGAAAGATCATCTAGCCCAACCCCCCTGCTAGAGCAGGATCACCTAGATCAGGTCACATAGGAACACATCCAGGTGGGTTTTGAATGTCTCCAGAGAAGAAGACTCCACAAACTCTCTGGACAGCCTGTTCCGCTGCTCTGTCACTCTCACTGTGAAAAAGTGTTTTCTTATGTTTACCCAAAACCTCTTATGCTCCAGCTTGCACCCATTACCCCTTCATAGAATCATTAGGGTTGGAAAGGACCTCTAGGTCCTTTTTGTTTGTAGAAATAGCCATCCATTGCAGCACTCCACTCATGAGAGTCATCCCACCATGTTTCTGTGATGGTGACAACATCATAGCAATTGTGGTGCACAATGGCCTCCAGCTCCTCCTGATCGTTTCCCATGCTGCATGCATTAGTGTAAAAGCATTTGAGATGGGTAACGACTTAATTCCTAACAATGGCCTGTCACCCTTAGGCTCAACTCTAGCAGGCCTAGTTTTATCCCCTTCCCCTTTCAGATCTAGTTTAAAGCCCTTTCAATGAGCCCAGCTAGCTCATGCACAAGGATTCTTTTCCCCCTTTGAGACAGATGAACTCCATCCGTGCAGCGTAAAGCTCCCCATGCTCAAAAACCCCAAAATTCTGTTGGTGGCACCAGCCTCTCAGCAACGTGTTAATCAGGTGGGTCTCCTTCCTCTTTCAGTATGCATCCGTGCCACTGAAGGGATTGAAGAGAACACCACCTGGGCTCCCAAGCCCCCAAGTGGTCTCCCCAGGGCCCTGAAGTCTTTTTAAATTTTTTTCAGTTTTCTCTCAATAATATCATCATTACCAACCTGGATAATCAATAGAGGGCAATAGTCTGATGGACATACCAGACCAGAGAGTTCCCTAGAAATATCTCTGGCCCTGGTCCCAGGGAGGCAGGTGTGGATCTGGCTGGCATATGAGGCCCTCAGTTCCTCTCAGAATGGAGTTGCCAACTACAATTACCCTCCTCTGACGGACCTTCTTCTCCATCATCATGTTTGTTCCTCAATTTTCAGAGCCCCATACCTGTTGTGCAAAGGCAACTGGGAAGGGGATAGAGGCCAGGAGGGAATTCTCCTGCCTCACTGAGCAGGCAGCTGTTTCCATTCTCCCTCATTTCTTAGGTTCCCTTCTTTCACTTGGTGACAAGGAAGGAGGGGTTCCTCTCATTCTAATGGAGCCTTCACCTGCTGCCCTATCCTCAAAGATGGTAGGACCTGACTCCAGCAGTCTATCTCCCTTTCACATTCCCTTATTGTTCTCTGCCTTTCAACCTCTTCCTTTAGCTCAGCCACCAGGCTGAGCAGATCATTCACCTGGTCACAGCGGATGCAGATGTTATCTCCATTACTCTCCGCTAGCAGTGCCAGGCTCCAGCATTCTCTGCAGACAGAGGCCTGGACACCTGCATGCTTCTGAAAGACCTCTGTCTCGGTTGCCACATTTTTTCTGGCAGGAGCTTTTGTCTGGCTCGCAACTATCTCTAGTCCTGCACGTGCCTTTTTTTTTGTTCTTCCTTTTTTTTTTTTTTTAATTAATATTTATTTATTTATTATTTACTCTCTTGTGCATCCCCCCATGTGCCCTGCTAGCCTCATGCCAACAAGTGAGAATTAAGCTGTCTCGCTGTTTGTGGTCTGAGCACTGCTCTGGTTTTGCCTCGTCAAATCTCCTGTGCATTCTCCAGGAATGCTCCCAGCCACATCACCCTCTCGGCCTCTCCTGCGAGAGTTGCTGAGTCCTGCCATGTCTCTCTATCCTTTCTTGGGTTTCCCTGGATCAGGGAACCCCCTGTCCACCTCAAAAAATAAAAAAAAAAAAAAGGAAGAAAAAAACGTAGCACTTCAGCACGGGGTTTACCGGTGCCGACACCATTGTCTCACTATTCGCAGTCTGAGTGAAAGTTATTAGGGGTTATTCTAATAACCCTTGTCCTGTCACTGTATGTCACTGAGAAGAGCCTGGCTCCATCCTCCTGACACTTGCCCTTTACATATTTATAGACATTAATGAGGTCACTCCTCAGTCTCCCTTTCTCCAGGCTAAAAAGACTCATCTCTCTCAGCCTCTCCTCATAAGGGAGATTCTCCACTCCCTTAATCATCTTAGTGGCTCTGCGCTGGACTCTCTCCAGTAGCTCCCTGTCTTTCTTGAACTGGTGTGCCCAGAACTGTATATAGTACTCCAGCTGGGGCCTCACCAGCGCAGAGCAGAGGAGGAGGATGATAACCTCCCTCAACCTGCTGCCCACACTCTTCTTAATGCATCCCAGGATGCCACCGGCCTTCTGGGCTGCGAGGGCACATTGTTGGCTCATGGTCATCCTCTTGTCCACCGTTACTCCTAGATTTTTTTTCCCAGACCTGCTCTCAAACAGATCAGCCCCCAACCTCTACTGATGCATGGGGTTGTTCTTCCCCAGATGCAGTACTTTACACTTGCACTTGTTGAACTTCATTAAATTTCTCCTCACCCAGCTTTCCAGTTTGTCCAGGTCATGTTGGATGGCAGCACAGCCTTCTGGCATGTCAGCCACTCCTCCCCGTTTTGTATCATCAGCAAACTTGCTGAGGGTACACTCTATCCCTTCGTCCAGGTCATTGATGAATATATTGAACAGCACTGGACCCAGGACCAACCCCTGGGGAACACCACTACCCACAGGCCTCCAAGTAGACTCTGCTCCACTGACCACAACTCTCTGGGCTCTGCCATTCAGCCAATTTCCAATCCAACTCACCACACAGACATCCAAGCCACCCTTCCTAAGCTTGTCTGTGAGGATATAATGGGACACAGTATTGAAAGCTTTGCTGAAGTTGAGATGTACCACATCCACTGTCCTCCCCTCATCTGTCCATCTACTTGTGCCAACATAAAAGGCTATCAGGTTAGTCAAGCATGACTTCCTTTTTTTGAATCCTTGTTGACTACTCGTGATAAGCCTCCTTTCCTCAACATGCTTTGAGATGGTGGCAAGAACAAGCTGTTCCATCACCTCTCCAGGAATGGAGGTGAGGCTGACCGGCCCTTTTTGAAGACTGGGACGACATTGGCCTTCCTTCAGTCCTCAGGCACCTCTCCTGTTCTCCAATACCTCTCGAAGATTATGGAGAGTGGCCTAGCAATGACCTCCACCATCTCCCTCAGCACTTGCAGGTGCATGCCATCAGGGCCCACAGACTTGTGGATGTCCAGTTTGCTTAACTGATCTCTAGCTCAATCCTCCTCAACTGAGACAAAATCTTCCTTCCTCCAGGCTTCCTCTGTGGTCTTATAGGACTGGAACTCCTGGGATCTGGCCTTAGCATTAAAGACTGAGGCAAAGGTGGCATTCAGTAACGCTGCCTTCTCTCTATCCTCGGTCACCAGGGCAGCCACTTTGTTCAGCAGCAGTCCCACAGACTTCCTTTTACCTTCAACATAGTTGAAAAAGCCTTTCTTGTTGTCCTTGACCTCCCTGAATGGGTTTAGTTGTAAGGAGGCCTTAGCTTTCCTTGTTGCATCCCTGAATCCTCTGACAACCTCTTTATACTCTTCCTAAGCGGTTAGACCCTCCTTTCATGGTCTATATACTTTCTTCTTCCACTTAAGTTTATTCATTAGCTCCCTGCCCAACCATGTAGGTCTCCTAGCTCTCTTACTTGATTTCTTAGTCTTTAGGATGCACTGATCTTGAACCTGGAGGAAAAGGATCTTGAAAATTACTCAGCTTGCTTAGGCCCCCTTACCGTCTAGAGCCCTGTCCCATGGGACTTTTTCAAGCAGTTCCCTGAGAGGCCAAAGCTAGCCCTTCTGAAGTCCAGGGTAACGATCCTGCTTTTGGCCCTGTGTCTGCTGCATGTGATTCTGAACTCCCAACATCTCATGGTAACTGCAGCCAAGGGTGCCCCCTACTTTTACATCCTCAACCAGTCCCTCTTTGTTTCTAAGTACAAGGTCCAGCAGTACTCCTCTCCTTTTCAGCTCCTCCACCACCTGCATCAAGAATTCATTGTCAATGCACTGGAGGAACCTACTGGAGTGTGAATGCTTGTCTGTGTAGTTTTCCCAGGAAATGTCAGGGTAATTGAAGTCCCCCATGACAACCAGAGCCTGTGATTGTGAGGCTAGTTCCAGCTGCTTGTAAAAGGCCTCATCAGCCTCCTCATCCTGATCTGGTGGCCTGTAGTAAACACCCACAACAATGTCTCTCATACTGGTCTCCCCCTTAGTCTTTACCCACAAGCTTTCAACTTGCTCTTCATTGCCCCCCAGGGAGTGTTCAGTATATTCCAATTGCTCTCTCACATACAGAGCAATTCACCTGGCCAGCCTATCTTTCCTAAAAAGGACATAGCCATCCATGACAGTGTTCCAGTCATGTGACCTATCCCACCAGTCACAGAGCAAGGCATTGCAACAGCTCTCCCTTCCCTACTCTGGAGAGGAGGCCCACACTTTCCTTCTGGATCAGCACCTTCCACATCCCAAAGGGCTTTTTTTTTTTGGCCTGCAGGGAATAAGAGAGACATGATCAGAAATGCAGGTGAGGAAACATTGTTTCCTTTAATAGGATATGTTGTAACTCCAGGTATAGTTCCCTTATACAAGGCTCTGAGCCAACACATGCCTGAAAAGCAGTCCCTGAACACAGCACTTTTCAACCTATTCACATCCTAGGGCTTGCAAATGCAACTATCTGGTAACTAATTACCCCCTGGCAGTGACAGCTCTCAGTCCCTCTTGCTCTGTTAGGTTCCCATCAGCATCATTGGCTTAGTGTGATCTGAATTTGCCTGCTTCCTAATATACGGAGAGAGATGGCATATTGTGAAGGGACTATCACATAGCCAAGTCCCATGTTTTCCTACTTAATGGCTAAACAGACGACAGACCAGTCTCCTGGGCTGTCAGGCATCTAACAAATGCAAAATTCATTCTTTTATTAAGCGAAAGGAGTAAGGGAGAAAGCACAAAGCAAAATACTGAGTGCTGAATGCTAATAGGACTGCTGCTGTTATGCAATTCTCTACAGAAAATCAAAGACAAATGATAATACTAGAAAGGCACATTATTATTTTATAGGCTTAGTCCCTAAGTGAGAGGAGGAGAGAGAAAAACACACACAGCTGTTTTTCTCTTCTCTGGCCACTTTGATGTGCTTACAGGACACATAATTTTTCAAGGTCTGTACATGCTCCTTGAGTCGTGACTTGACTCACAGGTAAACTCCAAAGCCTGCATTCACCAGACAGCCTGATTTACTCATAGATGTGCTTATTATGTATAAATACTATTTATTTTGGTAAATTTAGGAGGATGGCACTCAGCTAAGAAAGGACAGGTCTTCAAGGCAGTTAGTGTTGTGACTGACATTCAAGTGAAGACAGCCAAGCTTAGCTCAGGTGAGTACACCCCAGCCCAGCTGGCAGTGGAGGGAGAAGCATGGTCACAAGATGCCCAGAAAGGCAGGGAAGCAAGTCAGCCAGGAGCTCACGCTGAGCTGTGGGAAGTTGCAGCAGAAGATGTGAGTTAGCTCAGATGTGTCAGGAGGAGTTGGAGATCACTTCCTGTTCCTACTCTGAAAGAAATACATTTACAGTGTTGATACATACTTGAAAACTGTCTTTATCTGCTGTCATGTGGGATATTTTATGCACATACCCACATGCATATGTTAAAAATGCATGCAGATAGGATGTGCCAAGTAAGGTAACTTTGATAGCAACTTTTTTTGGAAAAACTTTGAGCTAAATGGCTTTTAAATGGAAGGTGTTCAGCCTTGAGAACTGTTACAGCTCAGTTATAGGTGGACAAAGACATTTTTAGTTGCATCCCTGTTACAATGTGGAAGATAACTACTGTGGGTCTGTGCAGTCTGCTGGGGATGGCCTTCCTCTGGTGGGTGTCTGAGGCTGCCACATTGGCTCAGACCACCCCACAGAGAAGCAGCTCTCCAGGCTGCCTCCTAGTGGCTCCAGCCAGCTGCATGGATCCAGTCAACTATTAATACCTTTAATGCAAGAAAATGAGAAAACAGCACATGAATCTGAAGAAGATGCTGGATTGTTCTGCTCTACTCCTTGAAAGAGAAGGAGATAGAGAACTGACAAATTCCTCCTCCAAGTGGTAGAGGGACCCACAAGAAAAGGTGCTATGCTGGACCTTGTTCTGACCAACAGAGAAGGGCTGGTGACTGATGTGAAACTTGTGGACAACCTAGACTGCACTTATCACAAAGCAATAGAATTTAAGATCCTCAGGGCAGCTAGGACTGCCAAGCTTACAGCCTTGGACTTTAGGCATGCAGACTTTGATCGCTTCAGGGATCTGCTGGCCAAAGTACCGTGGGACAAAGCCCTAGAAGGAAGGGGGGCCCAGGACAGCTGGTCGGTATTCAAGGATCACCTTCTCCGTGTCCAGGAGCAAGCTATACTGACAAAGACAAAGGCAGGAAAGAATGCTTGGAGACCTGCCTGGATGAATAAGGAGCTCCTGGGCATGCTGTCACATATGAAGAAACTCTGCAAGGAGTGGAAAGAAGGACAGCTAGAATGGGTGACATACAAGGAAGCTGCCTGAGAAGCAAGAGACCTCATTAGAAAATCTAAAGCTCAGTTAGATTGAAATCTAGCCAGGGAGATCAAGCAAAATTCCAAGAATTTCTATAGATATATTAATGGCAAGAAAAAGACTAGGGAAGGTGTGGGACCCCTCAGAAAGGATATGGGAGAACTGGTGGCAAGTGATACTGAGAAGGCTGAGGTTCTCAATGACTTCTTTTCCTCAGTCTTCACTGGCAAGGGCTCCAGCCACACCCCCCGAGTCACAGAAGATAATGGCAGGGGTTGGATGAAGGAACTGCCCATTGTAAGTGAAGATCGGGTTCGTTACCATCTGATGAACCTGAAAGAGCATAAGTCCGTGGGACCTGATGGGATACACCCACGGGTGCTGAGGGAACTGGCGGATGAGGTTGCTAAGCTACTATCTATTATATTCCAAAAGTCATGGCAGTCTGGTGAAGTCCCCACTGATTGGAAAAGGGGAAATATTACTGCCATATTCAAAACGGGAAAGGCATATGAACCTGGGAACTATAGGCCAGTCAGTCTCACCTCTGTGCCTGGTAAGATCATGGCGCAGATCCTCCTGGAGGCACTGCTGAGGCAGATGAATAACAAAGTGATTGGCTACAACCAACATGGCTTCACCAAGGGCAAATCATGCCTGACTAACCTGGTGGCATTCTATGAGAAGGTCACAACATCAATAGACAGGGGAAGAGCAACTGATGTCATTTACCTGGACCTGAGCAAAGCCTTTGACACTGTCCCGCATGAAATTCTGGTCTCCAAGCTGGTGAAAAATGGATTGATGGATGGACAATTCAGTGGATAAAGAACTGGCTTGACGGCCACACCCAAAGAGTGTCTGTCAATGTGTTTATGTTCAAGTGGAGACCAGTGGCAAGTGGGGTCCCTCAAGGGTCAGTACTGGGACCAGTCTTGTTTAACAACCTTGTCAGCGACATGGACAGTGGCATTGAGCACACCATCATCAAGTTTGCCAACGACACCAAGCTGTGTGGGGCGGCTGACACACTGGAGGGAAGGGATACCATCCAGATGGACCTTGACAAGCTGGAGAGGTGGGCCTGTGCCAACCTCATGAAGTCCAACAAGGCCAAATGTAAGGTCCTCCATCTGGGTCGGAGCAATCCCAAGCACCAGTATAGGCTGGGCAGTGACTGGGTTGAGAGCAGCCCTGAAGAAAAGGACTTGGGGGTACTGGTGGATGAGAAACTCAACATGAGCCATCAGTGTGCTCTT
>JAAGNO010023146.1:0-20186 GCA_033439905.1 Ceryle rudis | reverse complement strand
CAACCTGCTCTAGTGGGAGGTGTCCCTGCCATTGGCAGGGGGGTTGGAACTAGATGATCTTTAAGGTTCCTTCCAACTCTGACAATTCTATGATTCTAACATCAGTGCAAGTCCAAGAAGCATCTGACTTGCTGGAATTCCTTTCCAGACAGCCATGACACCAGCTGAGGTGTCATCAAGGACTTGCTGCCGAGCATGCAGAGCCATCTTGGGTGGAGAAAGCACCTGACAATTGGGTTTGACTCCATCAGCTATTCTGAGCTCACCTTCATCTCTGCAGTTGTTGACCTGACATAATGCTTGGTTTCCTTATGAGGGGAAAAAGCAGCATTTTGGTGGCAAAGGGTAGGAATCAGTCACAATAGGCAGGGACTGGTTCTTACTCCCTGTTTTTCCTGTGCAGCAGTGAGTATAGCAGTGGCCCTATTCAACATATAAACATCCTCTGCAATGCCTCAACACTGAAAAGGAATTTTAATATTAACTTTCCAGAAAAGGCTGTATTTACTGTAGTGAGCTATAAGCCCCCTCAAACCCCCTAGGAGACTGCCCTGGCAAACCGCCACCTCTCCAAGGCCAAGCTGCTGACAGAGGCAGGCAATGGGATGCCCTGTGCCATCATGACCAGCTACATCATGCTGCCATGTGGCCAGGATAACTCCTTTCCCCAGTCAGTTCTCAAGCTTGGCCAAGAGCTTGACACAGAGGGAATGGCAGCAAGCTATCACAGGTCACTCACAATAATTAACTTTGGGACCACGTTTTTCTCTTGGCAATTGTCCACCAACACATTCAGTCACCATGACTTAGGCGACAACTCAGCCACGTGTTAAGCTGCAGGAACCCATTCGTGTGTCTGAACTGTGGTGATATGCTAATATTTTAAACATTTAGATCTATTACTTATCCCCCAGCTAAACAAAAAAGTCTTTTTTACCTACTTATAATTTCTTTGCTGCTGAGAGCAGTCAGCATCTGTCTCGGTGATGAACGACCTTGCCTGAGCCTGTGTAAAAGCAAACAGTTCTTGGCAATCCAGCTCACCAGTGCCTGCTCTGCTTTCTGTGGCAGGAGGTGCAGGTGCTGTGTGCTGGTTCCTCATTGATCATTGTGGATACTGGAAAAAACTTCTCTTCCCACTGGACTTAGTCAAGAGCTGTCATGTACTTCTTCAGGTGTGAGACCGAGCCTGGAGCAGGGAAGCTCTTACTCTGCTACAAGTCTCCTCCATTTGTTTCACATTTCCAGCTTTTTGATAAGCACACCCAAGGCTACAATCTGTCACGGTCATCGCCCATTTTCCTCCTGGGAAGCTGATCCTGATCTGTCAGTATGTCAGGAGAGGCAACGGCTGTGTGAGGACCCATATGAAACAATAGCCTGTGGAGACTAAAGATCTTGTCACTTAGAAAAAAGACGTATCTTATACCCATGTAACAGAGGTGAAAAGAGAGGGGTTAATGGGAAGCTCACAAGTCTGTGTGTCCCAGCAGCCACTTTCAGACCTGGTTCTTTGATTTCTAAACTCTAATGAAACTGCGAAAGAGGAAAGGCTTCCAGCTTTCAGCAAGGAAAGGAATTTTACAGCCACAAATAATCAATGCTCCATTGGTTGCAGGGAGGAAGTGAGGTCCTGGGGTTCAGATATCTCCCTGTGATGCTAGAGCTTTGCAGACTTTTAATGCTTGAAGTGATCTTCCTAATCATCCCATCTAATGTCCCACATGGCAGAGACAAAAGGATCTCCCTCAGTCCCTCTTCAGCAAGGCTGTACATTCAGTTGCATTGGCAGCTTATTTTTCAGAAAAATATCTTTCCTGAAATAATTGGAATGTAGAGCTGTGTTTAGACCCTGGCAACGGCACAGGCTGCGGGTGGCTTATTGACACCCTCCAGTCAGATCTGAACTGTTGGGATTCAGGAGTGCTGAGGACAGTGCAATGTGGTATAACTTTGGTGCCTCTCTATCTTGTTTGTTAAGTGGGGATAACAGCCTGGTGTTTCCACAGTTGTTTCTTCCCCAGTGCAGTCAGACTCTGGACATTTCCATGCGTAGTTCTATTCCAGCACCTTCACATGTGTGGAGGTCCTTCATTCCTCCTGTGGTGTGGTGCTGCTGCTTCTCCCCTGGTGCTAAACAGGGAGGTCTTATCAGGGCTGCACCACCGTGAATCTCAAGCCATGGTGTGCTCACCTGCAGATGAAGACATTGCATTGCTGAGGACATAGGGATGGATGGACCTCATGACTCAGAGCCTTCGAAACTGCTTCTTTCCAGAAGCCCCATCTCCTTTCTCACATGGTAAATGTGCCTCAGGGATGGTTTGCTGGCCTGTTCCCCTATATCCTATACAGCCTTGTTGGTGACAATAATCACTGTTTAGTTATGAAAAGGTCCAAAACCATTTGTGTAACAGAAACAGGGTCCATGGGCCAAGGGGAGAAGATGGGCAAGAGTAGGTAAGAGCCCTTTCACCATTGTCTTCCAGATCTAGCTACAACAGTAGAATCGTTCACAACATTGGCCCAGAAATCTCCAGTGTTAAATAGTGTTGTGCTAGAGTACTGTGTAAATTATTGCAGGTTTCTTCTCAGACAGGACTTTGATTAGCATTTTGCTTATATTATTACAAGCTCCCATCCTTCACATCCTTCCAGTTTCCTTCCCTGGCTGCAGAGTTCATCCAGGGCCGCCTTTGCCGCATTTAATCAGCCTAGGCATATTAACTACAAATTCCTGCAACAATTTAAACACTTAGGTCTCATATATGTGCCCATAACTTATGATTACTGATTTTTTTTTTACTTGCAAATTTGTCAAGAGGATTGAATAATTGTTCAGCTCCCCACTCAGGATGGCATTGGAATGAATTATATTAATTTCTAAAGTTTTGATAGCATTCTGAGACAACCCCATCAGTGTTGTATAGAGATGTCTTACAAACAATAATATTTACTGTAAATGTCAGTGTGAGTTGCAAAGGTATGATAACTTTATTTTAATGAATTAAAGCTGAACCCTGATATTTTCAGTCCCAGGCCAGCAGTGAAGTTAAAAAATACCAAGTACAAGGTCCTGCACCTGGGCTGGGACAATCCCAAGAACAAACACAGGTTGGGCAGAGTATGGATTGAGAGCAGTCCTGAGGAGAAAGACTTGGGCGTGCTGGTTGATGAAAAGCTAAACATGAGCCAACAATGTGTGAGTGCAGCACAGAAAGCCAACCATATCCTGGGCTGCATCAAGAGAAGCATTGCCAGCAGGTCAAGGGAGGTGATTCTGCTCCTTTACTTGGCCCTTGTGAGACCCCATCTGGAGTACTGCGTTCACCTCTGGAGCCCTCAACACAAGAAGGACATGGACTTGATAGAGCAGGACCAGAGAAGGGCCATGAAAATGACTAGAGAGCTGGAGCACCTCTCCTATGTGGACAGGCTGAGAGAGTTAAGGTTGTTCATCCTGGAGAAGAGAAGGTTTCAGAGAAAACTTATTGCAGCCTTCTAGTATCTGAAGAGGGCCTACAATAAAGATGTGGAGGGACTTTTTACAAGGGCTTGTAGTGACAGGATGAGGGGTAATGGCTTCAAACTGGAAGAGATTAGGAAGAAGTTCTTCACTATGAGGATGGTAAGACACTGGAACAGCTTCCCCAGGGAGGTTGTGGATGCTCAATCCAGTGATGACTGGATGTGTTCCAGACCAGGTTGGATGGGGCTTTGAGTAACCTGGTCTAGTGGGAGGGGGTTGGAACTAGGCGATCTTTAAGGTCCCGTCCAATGCAAACCATTCCATGATTCTATGGTCTGGCTTGCTCTCTTTACTGTGCTCTCTGCACAGACTTCACCATGGTCATGGAGCTGAGGGGATGCAGTGTTAATTTCTGGATTGCTGTCCCTTTTACACATTGGTGGCATCTTTCTCACCACCTGCTGGGCATACATTTCAAAAAATAACTGTTTCAATGGAGATGCAAGGGGTATGCTCCTTCCAAATCTGACAGTGTTCACATTGGGCATTAAATCAATTGACCTCAAAAATGCACACACTGTTACATTAGGAGAGGGCAGAGGGGTGGGGATCACAAAGGATTAAACTTTCAAAGTCATTACTCATGTAAGGTGTCTCAATTTCAGAAGGTCCCTTTTGAAATACCTCCAGGGTCTCACTTAGAGAGGACAAGTGCCCAAACCTCGCTGACAGATGTGCTGCCTTAGCATATTTCAGGTTGGGTGATGTGCTATGGAAATTGTATCCCTGCAGAAGACTTTCTTGTAGCAGGGAGCAGCATTATCAGTTGTTAAATCAAAATTTGGCCAATGGCTCCCAGCATAAGTAAGCTGGAATCTTGCCAAGGTATTTATACACCAATAGTAGTTAAAAAAAAAAAAGAGAATTCAGAGCATAGCAGGGGCTGGGTCTGTCTTCAACCCCTGGAATAGTTTTGGCCAGAGCTAATTTTGTAGCAGAGTGATATAGGACTGTGTACAGAGCTTCTCTGGGGGAAAATAAAAACAGTCTTATTACACTACTAATAAAAATGTCTGTTTCTATGTACACAGATCTTAGAAACTCTTCCAGTACAAAATGAGCTCTGCTTTTGTGTCATCACTTACAACACTCGACTCTGACAGTCAGCAAATAGCTGACTGGGATCTGCACAGCCTGCTTCTGTAATTATATTTGAGAGACTAAACTGGTGGATTTAGTGACAGAATTTTTGAGAATATTTTAAGAATCATACCGGCTAATCCAGACATCCATCTCTATAATCCCATAAACAGTGTGGGCTATCATGCCAGAAAGTCCCTGATTTCCATACCAGCCCTGCAGCAATAGGGAAGGTACTAAATATTCTTCTCTCTCTTCACGCATTTCCCTTTGACGATGTTTTTAAAATACAGTCCTGCAAATATGTCGAACTCTGAGTTTTGTCAGGACAGCTGTTAATCGTGTGGCAACAATGCATTTTCTGATGGATGTTTCTGTTATTACAACTGAAGTTTTGTCTCTTGAAATTAAGAAAGAGTAATTAAAGTATTTAGTGCCGTGGGCTGATAGAATTGTTTTGACACTGGTTCTTAAAAAAAATTGAAGTACTCCATCTTCCTTCCCAGCACTGTCTTACACAGGGGTTTCAGAAAAATAATTGAGAAATGTAATTCATCTGGGACTATGGTTTGCTTGCATTTGAGGTGACTTTTAAGGGTGAAGAAACATCTGCCACCTTTTAAAAAGTAATGTCTGTGAACAAAATAGAGAAGAAAGAGAATATTGACAAGATGTCGTAAACAAACAACCATTATAAAGGCAGAAAATACACCAGGGAAGATTTTTGTTTGTTCATGTCATGAAACATGGAGTGTCCTTATGAAAAGCTGTAGGAAGTGGACTAATGGAATAACCATACAGGGGCAGGTTGGAGATAATCCTTCAGTCTCTGGTCTGTTGTGGATTCCCTTCCTGATCATGACAAATGACAGAACTCTGCCCTACTTTTTCCTTTGTAAGGGAGACTAGTATTAAGATGCTGCAGGGCTTAACTCTTTCCTGTGTGTACAGTTCTACACAAACAGGTGTGCCTGTATGTAGGTACAGTATTTTGGGATGGCTCAGAAGTAGATGAACCAGAATAAAACATCAGCTAGAGTGCCAGGGCTGCTTGATGTATGTGATGCAGGCTGTGGTAGCAAGTTTACACTTCTGAAGAACAAGGAAAGTCCTCCTCCCTGGATCCATTTTGTTTTCCACTCTCAAAAATAGAAGGAATAGAGCTACTAAACTGTAGCAGCCTTCCCTGGAGGCACCGCTGAATGAAACCTCTGGGACAGCAGAGATACCTTATGTATCTGGATCTTTGCTGTCTTTTCATGCTGCTTGGCAAAAAGAAGCTGTGCATGGGACTGGCTAGGCTACCACCTCCCATGGGGAAGGGAATAACCCCAGGGTGGAGGAAGCAATGAGCAGCATAACACTGCAGGAACATCCATTGCTCAGTTTGTTCCAACTGTCAACTTCAAGGTGCAAGACACTGAGCTGTCTTCATTTCCCCTGGAAAAAACATTTAGGAAGTGGAACATTTAATTGTCCCATTCCTTCAAAAAGACTGGCTATTTAATAACAGTCTTAATGAAAGGGACTTTAATCGAGAAAATCCTCTTCTTTTGGGCTTGTCTTAAGTGCACATCTAAGTGCCCATCTTGAAGCTGGTGCTGCCAGATCAGAAACAGAAAGAGAGAAAAGAGCAAATGGTTTGGAGCATGCAGCAGAATCAAAGAAATAATCATCATGGTTCTGTGCTAGAGATAGTGTTGGAGATGGGGGTTAGCAAATGATAACCGTGAAAATACCAGGCTCTGGGTCTTGTGAGCTGAGACGAGGTGACAGAGACGTATAAAGATACAACTGGGGTGTTAGATACATGGCACATGGAGGATCTGTCATTTCAGGAGAAGCTGTCAGGCTGAAAGCTTTGGATGGGGCTTTTATTTTTTTTTAGTTCAGAGCTTGTGGATATAATTATGACAATTTTAATAAAAGTCAAGGCCCTTGTTCAATTTAATGGTTCTTGACAAGAGGATTTGGGAGCATTTGGTGTGTCAGAGCAGCAGGAGAGATCTGTAGCATGAGCTGCTGCTTGTGTACAGGTGATAACCAGATCTGCCAGTGGGAGGGCTGTGCCCAGAGCAGGGGAGCTCGGTTAGCAATGTCAGTCCCCCAAACCCAGAGCTTGGTTTCTGAAGAAACACATGGGCTTTCCAGTGAAAATTTTTTCTTAGTATTTCTGAGCACTTACCTTCAGAACTATATCCCACTAAATATTGGCAACCTTGGAAACCTTGCCAGCTCCTTAAGAGCGGTCCTGTAAACTTCACCACCACTGGGATTTTAGGAGTCCATTGGGCTGAGTGTTGAACTCAGTCCTGTCAGAAGCCAAGATGACCCACTGTCACCTACCAAAAGTGGGTCTTATTCCTTGGTGGGTTTCCTCTTGCTGCCACAGGTTTTGACAACCAGAAGAGGTGAGTAGAGAGGGTGTCTGCTGGTTTCCTCTCTGCCCCACTGCTGAATGGTGCTCAGAACTTCTCAGGAATAGCTCCAGTATCAAGAGAATGTGGTGACCAAGTCTAAATTGTCCTGTCCCCCGTGGGGAAAATCCAGGCTTGAGATGTTAAGGGAGTTCGTACCCTCATAAGAGTCATCTTCTTTCTTAGTATGAACTAAACCAAATATATCTTCTAAATTGTTGAGGGGTGGAAGATTGTTTGTTTGTGTTTTTGTTTTTACTGGGATGCAAGTTTTCTAGTAACAGTGGAAAGGAGGTATCTGAAAAAGAGGAGTTTGGTCAAGTTTAGGGAAAACAACTACAATACAAACTCCTATTGTCCTAAGCCATTCAGAGCCATAAGTGGAATAAATCATTCAAGTGCATAGTGTGTTTTGAATATGACCATAATCAAAGCAGTGGGCAGCTGCACACACTGGGAATTCATTTGGAACACATCTACATAAGTACCTCGACACAAAATTAAGACCTAACTCTGGGCCCCCAAGAGAGAAAATTCTGGCTTGTAGTCTGCCTACACACACTCAGATTAATACATAATACATGAAGTTTCTTCCTCTCTCTGCATGTCCCTTTCTCACACACACACATGCATGCGTGCAGCTGAACTCCCACACGAGTTCTGCAGGGAAATTACAGCCTGCTCACGTCACTCCCTTTTTTGTCACTGAAATAGTGCCATACGTATGGAAAGTGCTCTCTCTGCGCAGTGCCAAACTTTTTCCAGATTAGGAAGTTCTTATTTTGATAATATATAAATTAGATTTTTCAATATAATTCAACCAATCAGTTGTGTTTTTTTCTTCAAAAAACTGGATTGCAGCAACACTAGTCATAAACTGTAGCTTTCATGTTGGCAAATCTTTGGGAACTAGGCATGAAGAACCAAACTTTTCGTTGTCAGGTCACATTAACTCCAGGATTTCTCACAGGCAAATTGTGTCTTGAATACTCTGCATGAGTTACAAAAAAAGGCCTTTCTACATGTAAAGCATCAGCTCCCATTAAGCAGAAGAAATAAACCACTGCATGAAAAAAAAAAAAAATGGAGCATGGGACTTAATGAATAATCAGAACAACTTTAGAAACATCACCTCAGAGCAAGGCAAACAGCAATAATACACTCAGATTTGTACCTTTGATCCTGCAAAACCAATGCAAGTGGCCTCCTCTCTGCGTTGAAAAAGGAGCACAGCTCGTGGCTTATTATCAGTGGTGGTGAGAGGGATGTTTAATGCTGTGAATCTTCAGGGAGTCCCAGTGGTGGAGGTGAGCAAGGGCCAAGAGCAAGCATTTTCCTCAATGCTCAGCAGGAGCCAGGGCAGGTGGCTGCCAAGGGATAGAGGTGAAAGGTCAGAGGTAGGTAACTGTGTAGGAAGTATGCAGAGATGGGTTTTGAGAAAAGTTTATCATTGTAAACCAGAGATGCCTAAATTTAAACTGAGGGCTATGACTGTGTGTCCAGAAGCATAGAGCAATGGCTTTAAAAAATGCTTTGTTCAGTATTTCATGAGGAAACTCGATGCAAATACTCCTACTTGACTCCATTTCTCTTTGCATTATGGCAGGGATGAGGAAAGTTACAGCCCAGCACATCCCTCCACCTGAATACAATACATTGCTGTAGAACTTTAAGAAGCTTGCTAATTGGCTGCAGCCTCATCCACAAGCCTGCAAAACATCACCATGTCTTAATACTAGCAGAGTTCCAATACTTGCTGCCATTATACTGTAGAATGGAAGACTTTGCCTTCAAGAGAAGGTGTCAGCTACTGCCCACTAGATGTGCAGTATGGAAAATTACACTGCTGCAGATGGTAGGGAAGTTGTAATGATTCAGGCCCAAATTAAGATGTCTTGACCCTTAAACAGGATTAATAGAAACACCAAGAAACACCAAGAAACATCCCGTGGGGGGTTGGATTGTCTTTTTCTCTTCACAAGGAATATAATCCCAGCAGTTTCTTGATCTCTGAGTTTATTGTGGCTTCTCTCTATCAAATGGATACATGACTGTTGTTGAATCTTTACTCATTTCAGCCTCCAGGCAGGTATTTCTATCCTCAGCTCCATGCCCTATGGTTATGGTTAATAGCTAAGCTTGAGAAACTGGTGAGTGATACCAGCATATTAGTGTTGACTTGTAAATCTCAGATACTTGATTCCTCCAACAACACAGGGGAAATTAATGAAACACAAGGTTTTGCGCATAGAAAATACCTGACTTCGCCATTGCTCTTCACATAGAAATACAGCATGGTTTTCCCAACCTTTCCTCCAGGACATTTGGAAGACACCACCAGAATAGCACCAGAAAGTGAAACTTTAACTGCAAAGATACCTCAGCAATGTTGTCAAGTCCCCATGGAAGACATTTCCTTGACCTTGTAAATTGGAAGATGACAGCATTTAAACATTTGTGTGCAGATGAAAAATGAGAATCAGTTAGTACAGTTCAGACTCACTGCAGCCAAATTAACTAGAAAATGAAATATTTTAAGAAGCATCCCATGGTAAGTAAATTTGAATTAGCTGCAAACATGGATGATTTTCTTCCAGTCACCAGGCCACACAGAATAGCTGCTTGGATTTAATTCCTCCTTTATATCATATGTGTTTTTCCTTTATTTCCTGGCATAGATAGATGTGTGATTAAACTATCACTTCCGATATCCCAAAAAGCTGAGGAGAGGAGATTAAACTATAAATCATAGAAATCCTCCTTTCTACTTATTTGTGAGTTTTAGACAACTTTTTTTTTTTTTTTCTCTTGTGATTACAGCAAATTTGTAATAGAGATAAGATATAAAGTGTTATAGGTATTTTTTTAGAGTCCTGGATTTATGAGATCAGTTTATAGGGATAACTTTGATAACAAATGCAAAGTCATTTTGGGTTTCCTTTCCTTGCTCTGAAGCTGTTAGATTAAAATACCACTTAAATTCATTACTTCACTGCTAACAGAAGTGAAAAGATTGCTTCCCACTGAGCTGGTCACTGTCATTTTTCATTTTGCTTTTTAAAAGCAGGATATCCCCAAGTTCAACCTCCACTGATGTCTGCTGCAGCTACCCCCAGTCAAAGACCCAGGCAGCACTGAGAACCCTTGAGTGTTGATGGTTGTTGAACTACAGCTCTGTAGATCCAGAACTGCCCCTCAGGGCAGAGACACCTGTATACACAGCGGTGGTACTGGCAGCTCCACAACACCTCTCTCTCTGCAGGTGTGCCCTGTGTCTACTGGCTGCACTGGGGCCACAATTTCAGTGAACAATCCTGTCACATGCAGAGAGACTTTGCTGCCTGATGCTCTGTGGCTCACTGGGAGGTCATGGAGGATAAGCCTGAACATCTGTGCTCTTGGGCCGCAGTCCAAAAGGGTGGACTCGCTGTGAGTTCAGGAGGATTTGAATTGAGATCTGGACCAGCTTAGGACAGATCAGCAAATAGACACAGGGTAAATACAAACCAGGAGAATGAGACCTGACACGTACATGAGTCACTTCATCTGCTGCTGAATTAGAGGCACAGAAACTCAAATAGCTCTGCTGTGCCTGATTAATTTTACAGAGTGAAATCGTACAGCCTTCTTGACTTCCAGGAGTAGTGCAAAGTAGCAGTCAGGTGTGTTTGCTTCCAGGTTTCTCACTGTCCACATCCAGACTGTGAGGCAGGTGGGTGTGTGGTCTCCCGATGGGGCCCTGGTGGAAGCAGGCACAGATGCAGTTAGTGCATCCTCACCAGCCAGGAAAAGCTCTCGGTTATCCAGTTCAGACATCATTGTGGAGTAGACATCTTGTGTCCCACGTACAGTCTAATTGTGGCACCATGAATGAAAAGAAAAAATACAGCATCAGATGGCTGATAATCCAAGGGGAGGAAATACTTTCTACAATGCTATGTGCCCACCAACAGAAGCCAGTAATTAGCTATTAGATGCTGCCACCAGCTTCCTCCTCCACTCCTGAGCAGCTAGAGAGGACTCCATGTGGACTTCGTATCCACACATTTCTTTTCTAACAGTTTCAGTAAAACTGGGAGTACAGTATTTCTGAGGAGGAGCACTGTTCTGACCTGAAGATCAGAAGATCTGATGAAAATAGTATAGGGACCAGGAGAGATACATATTTGCATATGTACATCCCTGAAATGATTTGCCTTAACTAAGCTGGAGAGGGTAACTGTCATTTCAACAGCTTGCATAAAGGTAAGAAAGCGCATTCCCAATGAACCATCCAAACTGAATGAATAATTCAGAGTATCATTTATATGACTCACTTTGCTTGTTTTACCTGTGAGTAAACATCGAGTATTTTTTGAGGTGGGCTGCAGCCTCAAAAACATTTATACAGTCCCTTCTCTTTTAACCCTGAAATCAAGGGACTACTCACAGCTGTACAAAGGGCAGGATGAGGGTGTGAAAGGACAAGGGGTAATGGTTTTAAATTAGAAAGGAGTGGATTTATATTAGAAAGAGAGTGGAAGTTCTTTACCACGAGATGCTAGAGCACTGGAACAGGTTGCCCAGGGAGGTGGCTGAGGCCCCATCCCTGGAGACATTCAAGATGGGGCTTGACAGAGCTCTGAGCAACCTGCTGTAGTTGAGGATGTCCCTGCTCTCAGCAGGGGGTTTGGACTAGGTGACCTGTGGAGGTCCCTTCCAACCCAGACATTTCTATGTTTCTATGATTCTAAAAGGCATACTGGCTCGGGACCCTTAGTTATAAAATGATGAAGCCTGTTGGTCACCAGAGCTTTGTTTGCAATGGTTATTCAGGATTTGTTCAATTAGACCCTGAGGATAGGTACTCTCAGGAGGCTGTGAGTTGGGAGCTCAGTTCAGTGCCATTAATAGATTGTAATAACTGTAATAACTGTAGTAACTGTAACACAATTGCAGATATCAGTATCCTTCCTCTTGCATTTTGTTACTCTTGCATCTTGCCCTTGGCCAGATATGGTCATCTCTGGACTACTCTAGGCCTTGGTGGAGATGCAGAACAAGCACTCGGGCACGTACAATGGTCTCCCGCTAGAGGGGTGCACACCCACCCACTGAGAGCTGAAAACAAGCCTGGATGAGGACACAGGGGTCTCAAATCTGGCACTTGACTGGCAGCATCTTGACTGGACTGCTCTGGAGTGGAATTCTGTGTGACAGAGAACATATATACCAAAGTACACCAATTTGTCTGGTGAATCCACTTTGATTTGTAGTGAGTACCCAGGAAGAACTGTGTTGTTGTGCTGGAGTACTTTCTAATTATGTAAAAGTTACACTTCCTGATACTTGTAGTTATCATTAAATCTATAATAGGCACATTCCCCACATGTTTGAGAATCTCTCCCATGTTAATACAATATAATTAAAATAACCCCTGTTTCAACAGTATCTGCATTAAAAAGGAACACCAAAGAGACCATAATAGGTGAAGAGAGGTTAATAATAGGTCATGTGGTTAATCTTCCAGTTACAAGGGCAAACACTAATTACAGGACTGGGAAGGGAATGGGCAACCTGATTGCATTGTGATTATGGTGACCTTGTTAAGGAGTAATCCAAGTCAAGATAGAGGCTTCAGTAAATAAAGATAATAACATACATCCCTTAGCAGCTCCCAGTGAACATCAGCTGAATGCTGAGAACAGCATTACCCACTCTGCAGCCTGGGCTGTGAGGACAGAGTCTGAGCTGTGCTGTTCTCCAGCCCTGGCTCAGCACAGCAGGATTGCTGGCTCCTCATGCTGCTCACTGAGAAAAACAAAAACACCGGCTACTGATAACAAATATATCATGTTGACTTCTAAAGGGCTCTGCAGTACACTGTGCTACAAATCACAACCAACTCCAATGTGTTTGAGCATTGGAGATGTGGCAGAGCACCGTGATTCACCATTTTGTCAACGGCATAGAGGGAATTCCCAGGGAGCTGCAAAAATAGTAGTTACCATCTAGACTGAAAAAAGGTAAAATCTCAGGCTCTTTTCTGCTTTTTTTTTTTTTTAACCCTCACTATAAACTCTGCTGCCCAGCAAAACATATCCTACAGATTATAACAGTTTCATTATCTCAGCAGCGAACTTGCTGTCTGTACTGCAAACTGGTCCATAGAGAAATTACCAGGCTCACAAATTTAATTAGGGCAGGACTCAGACAGGGAACACAGGGAGGTTAACACAGATGTCTGTATGTCCCATCATTCTCACATCCTGTAATAAACAGGCATTTGGGGAACCGTGTAAGTCAGTACTGGAAGCACACAGTCCTGCATTATAGATGTGAGGCTGGTGCTTGCTAAACACTCATAAAGCCACTTGGATCATTGGTATGGAAAGTCTTTTGTTACTCCTGATGATTTTGTACGTTCATTGAAGTTGGGGTTAAAATGAAAAGCAGTGTCTCCAGACACAGCAGGGCTATATAGAGCTCCTTGGTCTGTCAGATTGTTGGCTGGATGGGAGCAGGCAAGAGCAATGACTGGGGCTGTTCAAGCCCTCTTAATTTCTGGTTTTAAAAAGTGTGTAAAAATATTTTCTACTTTGCCTATTAAAAAAAAAACCAAACCAAAACAAACCAACCAACCAAACCAAAACAAAACAAAACACCCCAAAACTACATTTGTTTTTACCTAACTCTGTATTTTCTTAAATTTAAATGACATGGTAACTACTACATGCACAAGGAAACCGTTCCTCTGGGTTTAGTTACGCCTATAAATAAACTTCTGGCTTGCCCACATAAAGCCCTGCTCTTGTGTGTCCAGAAGGTACAAGGGCATCTCTTCAGCTACCTGCAATGCTGGTTTGAGAGCTTGCTGTGCTGGGGGGTTTGGAAGACCACAGGCCACCAGCTAATGGGAAGAGTGTGGGAAGAGCACTGGAACCCTGAAGGTGTGGAGGAAATCTGTGCCAGCTGTTTCTGTTGTAGATACGTGTGTGCAAAAAACGCAGAAAGCAATTAAACTTTGATGTTTTTCTCTGAAATTCCACTCATGGGGGTTTCCTGTTTAACATCAAAATAAACTCCAATTAATTTGTTCCATTCGATCCACCCTACGTGTTGTATTGCAGGTGCTGATAAAAAGCAATTTCACAGTGATCACAGAAAACCAAAATATGTGTACAAGGCTATTCCACTAGCTCCTGTGTAGTTCAAATTACTCACCTTTGATATGTCCACCTGGATGTCAGAGAAAGCCAAAACAAGTGTATAAAGATAGTAATTTTATATTAATGCCATTTCTTTCTACTGTTAATTATATCAGGTAGAATATGCTGGGAGCAGAAATGAGTTTGCAGGAGAAAGGGTCAGAGATCTGATGACTTTCCATGTGTGAATTTTCAGTCCTCCCAGGCTGAAAGGGGAGCTGATTTGGGAGAAGCAGTGGGTTTGGTCCCTAAGCCTCCAAATATTGTCAAGATCCATAACAAAGCTATGATACAGCAACCAAGAAGTGGATGAGACCCCAAAGTCCTGTCTCTTTCAGACATATGCAGTCCCATTCGTAAGTGGCCCAAACTCTGGGCTTGCTCACCTCTGTAGCAGAGTAACTCCTGCAAGTGTCTGGGGAGAGGAAGGGAGAGGGGAAGGGCACAGCAAATTCCCAGGAGCCAGGTTGCTGCAGGAGACTGCTCTCACCTTGGGTGAATGTCACTCTTTCTTCAGTGATAGAGAGTCACATTTTACAAGTTTTCAAAAAGCTCGTTTTGCAAAGATGGCTAAATTGAACCACAGACCTGTAAGAAGGGCTCAAATATACAATTCCGGACCTTACCAGCTTTGAATTACTTCTGATTTGAGGGCTTATGTGATTGTATCTAGTAAAACCTAACTGTTTATTCCTTGCTATAAATCAAGGATTTTGTCAGGGTTGCTAAGGGATACTATTCATTGTCTTTTTTTTTTTATTTGAAGGCTCGATAGTAAATAGTTCTCCCTGGAAGCAACTTAATCTGTGATTTTTCTTTGTAGAGGACAGCATTCTTAACCCAGCTCTTGCTGCCACTCAGTCCTGTTGCTCCCTGAGGTTTAAGCATGACAAAAGGAAGACAAAGGCTGTGATTTTTCCATTAGAGTAACATGCTGTAAAAAACCTCTACATTTGAAACATTTTGAGAAAACGAAAAACAAGAGGATTCTTCAGTGTAGAAGGGATATAGTTGATCACCATGCCTTCAAAGCACATTTTCTATTTTTAGTGCTAACATCCCTAATGAAAGCTCTGATAGTACCAGTGGGTTTACCCAGGGTTCTGGTGTATTAAAACGATCATAAGGCTCATCATAGCTATGAAAGCAATGATGAGTCTAGAGAAGCAAGCTGTGATGTGCTACCCAGATAGCGACAAAATGAGAAATATGATTTAGAAAAGTTCTTTGGCAAGTGGAAATATTTATTCTCTGCAGTCTAGAGAGTAAATACCATGATATATCCAATCCTCTAGATGCTCCTCAAAGGATTTAGAAGTCTAGCCTTGGTCACCTTGCAAGCGGATGTTGTGCCATGTTGGAGAATAAAGGAACATTGTGGAACTTTTGAATATCTGCTAATATTTTTGTCTGATGCCCAAAACACAAGCAGTTCAGAACTAGCTGTTGTAAATGCATCCATCCCCACTGTTAGCCCTCTATATTGGACTGACAACTTGGTGGCATCTTGAAGCTCACTTCTATCCACTTTGTTGCAATTGCAAACTATCTGACTCCCTAGAAGGTCTGTGGACTGGTGTTAGGATGCCCTGTCCATCCACTTCTGCTGGACATGGAAAGGTCCACGTGTACTGGAAAGGGCTTTGGGAGGTGAGATTGGAAGTGAAACAAAGGAGGCGTACGGAAGATGTTGTAGATTAAGGCTGGAAGGGAAACAGTGCATGAGGTTTTGAAAATTGTAACCATCCTGAAAAAGAATAAAAGATCTTTTTTACTCATCTTCAGCTGGAGAGAGAAATGGACTTTGGTCACTTGGAACATTTTATCTTTTTCCATTTTGAAAACTGACAAAAAATTGTTTTCTGAAAAAAATAGGCTTTTTTTCTTTGTAAAGCCCAGAGATAGGATATTTAACAAGTGTAGAACCTTTTTGTGAGTTGGAGGCAGCATACACACTCGGCACACATTCAGGCTCAGGTCCCTAGGCAGATGACTGTATGGTTGGCATTGCTTTTCTTGGTCAGCCTCAACTGAGCCTCTGATATGGCCTGAGGGTATTCTGGGATTTGCTTTCATTCACCAGGTGCCCTATCAGCAGAGCTGAGCCCACAAGACTCCAAAGAAAGGAGAGATGCAGGTCACCTCAAATGAGTTCATGGACTTGGTCTTGATGCAAGTGTCCTGTCATTACTGAGCTTAAAACTGCCAAGAATTTGGTCTGTTCCTTCCGTGGCATGTAGACATTCAACTTCAGACAGGACTGCAGTATGTGTGGGAAGAGCTCCTCCTGAGCATGCGAGTTCATTTTCTTTTCTATTGATGCTGGGGAAGCGGAGGGAGAAATAGAGGGGAGGAGTCCCTCTCTTGTTTGATCTCCACAACAGTGGCATTACTCAATATTTGCACAAAGTGCTTTTCACTGATTGAGTTTTTATTTATTAGGATGTATGTACTTAGGCAGACTGTGTACCTCAGAGGGACTTGAATGAATTAATCAACACACACTCTCTACCACTGATCAAATGCAGGATAGCAACAGATGGCCACATGCTGGCAATTTCCTGGCAGATGGGTCCCATCCACCATCTTTCACTTATCCAATTTAATGCTGGAAACCACAAGCAAACTAATTGAAAAATAGCATTACATATACACACAAACCCTCTTTTTCTTCTTTCACTCCCTTCACACCAATTGAATAATAAGTAGTACCCGCTGAATTATCAGAGCCACACCGCTTGCATGGAGACTAATAAAAGCATAGCTTTGAACTGTTTTGACAAACACAAGTACAACTTTCAGGTATTTAATAATTACATTAGTCAAAGTCACTGATCATGACATGCGGCAGCATGTTATTTAGAGAAAGGGAAACAGGTGTTCACGTCACCAGAGTGGCTTCTAACGTAACCAGAGTGTGAAGGTGTTTCCACCCTCCTTTCTTCCCCTTCCACCATGGGAAAAGCAATCAAAGAAAACCCGGACCAAAGGGATCAGTGACCTGTGTCCAGGCTCAGTTAATTATTCCTTGTTAGAGCAGTATTATACACTGCCAACCATTTGCTCACACAATATTTGAAGAAGTTTTGTGAAATTATTGCCCATAAAAATGTTCTTCACCACCCTGTTTGACTGATGAAGGTCATCTAACCAGGTGAGCAGCCCTCATCCATTTCAGTGCAAAGTGAAAGAGGGTTACTGAAAGGACTTCAGCAGGGGTTTCAGCTACCGTGCTTTCTGCTGAAATGGTCTAGGCATTGTTGCATGGTCATTTTGTGTGTTGCAGCTGAAGGGTGTTATCTTCTGAAGAAGCTACAGCTTTTCCTCTGGTGAACATTCACCTATAGCTTAGTGTTACTGAGTTCTTGCAATGAATCAAGCCCTGATAGATACTGTGCAAAGACACAAATGTCTAACTAAAGAGTTTTTCATCTAAGTAAGAAAGAAGAGACAGTAGCTGGAGACAGACAGACTGACTAGGAGGAAAGAGAGAAAGCAAGAAAAAAGGAGACAATGTTGGTCAGGATGGCGACTAATAGTCTCAGCATCTCGTCAGACTGACTGATGTCAAGCTGAGAACTTTGGCAAAAGGCCATCCTAGTTCAGCAGTGGAAGGAAAGCAGCAACTGGAAATAAATAAGCACTATATAATAAATGGAGGGGAAAAAAGGAAAGTAGATAGCAATCAATATAAATGAGAAGTTAATGAGGTATAGAAAAATTATAAATGTATATAAAGGCACCAGAGAAAAATCCATCCCTAAGAAAAGTATGAAGAGGTTTAAAGAATGACTGCCAGGAAGAAGAGAAATGCAAGAACTGAGATAGGCCAATTTTCAGAAGGAGGCTGGGAGCTGGGTAGTAATGGTCCAGAACAGATATAAATGTCCCCTAAGCAATTTTGTTATCAGGAGGAGCAGGAAGATACACCTATGTCACACATGCCAGGCAAATTTCCTTCTGCTCTAGTCTGAGCACTATCTAGTCAGGTGATCAATTAAATTATGGAATGTCTTATTAAAATATCACAAAACTACCAAGAAATATTTGCATCCTGCAAAAAGTGCCAAAAGAGTAAATTAAACTACCATTCAGTCATCAAAGCAATCTGATTTGCTTGTTAACCTGGGCCTACTCTAACAAATTGAGTTTTAAAACAGAAAGGTGCAAAATCTGAAACTTAGAAAGCAGATTAAACTTATATGGAACATGCAGAAACTATATACTGTAAAGCACTAATTCTGCCAAGTTTGCCAGATTCATGATGAAGAAGCTACTCAAATATAAGCAAAATCACATCCTGTACGCCAAAAGCTGTCATGGCTCTAAGCTTGCAAATGCAATCTGTAGCTGCAAAAACTAGTGAGTCTGTAACCTCTGTGGGCAGCCAGAAGAGATGGCATTTGGAGGAGGAGGATATGGTAGCTATGCAGATGGCAACCACAATTCCTTATAATGGGAGGAGGAAGTTCCAAAAAAAACCCGAAAAGCACTCAGGTGAAGATGTTAACATGGCAGCAAAGGAGATTGATCTATCAGAAAAGTGGCAGATGAAACCAAGAAAAAACATGAAGTCTTACCAAAAAAAGGCAAAACTTTAAAGCAATAGAGAAGATGGAGCCAAGGGAGGTGGAGAGAGTTCCATCTTAAATGAATAGCCAGGGAAAATCACAATTTGCAGAAGCACTGAGTAACTAATCAAGAGCACATAAGGGAACACTGAAATTCCTGAGTTATGGTAATGGGAACTCAGCCAAGGTTTCAAGCTCCATAGCTGGAAAGACAAGGCTATATGTAGGAGGTGCTCTGGAGAAGAGATGGGGAGATTGGAAGGGGAGGAAAAAGGATTGAAACAGGATGTTCAGGAGCTGAAAGAAGTTCCAGACAGGCCAGTTCATGGCAAAGCCTTGCTTTTGCTCCAACACCACCAGCAGACAAGTTGCAGATGTTATAAGCACCAATGTTGGGCACCACAGTGTCCCAGCCCTTGAACTGCTATATGGATTTAGGTTTTCCTAAAAGACCTTTTCCTAATTTACATCTTCCATTAACTACTAGGGCATGACAGAATACCTGAAACTTCAGCACTAAGTAACAAGACATAATCCACAGGGAGCCCATAGGTTAATGCAGTAAATTTTGCAACCATCCTTCCTCTCCTGGTGGAGATGCTGAGAAAGAAGGATCAGCATCAGCTGTCCCCATGACTACTACCTTATTCTGGCTTTGAAAAAGAAAAATCAGCTGCAATGTTTCTGAAAGCTTCTTCTGTATTTCTTTGTCAGAGCAGCTTCGGGAAGATATAAATATGTATATACATATATATATATAAAGAATCTATTTTGCATGACAAGAAAGAAAAATGTCATTGAAAATGTTGTGCTTTTGTCATGTATTTAAATTTCTGTTCACAGTTTTAAAAGTTTGCTTTAGCTCTTTTTTTAGAAGGAATGAAAATGGAAACAGTTCCATCAAAACTTCCATGTCATTAAAAAGTCTTTTTTCTTAGCTGAAAAAGATTTAGATGGTATTTTTGACTAGGATCCTTACAGAAACAAAACCAATATGAAAAGGAACATGAAAAAGAGGCTGCTTTAGCCATTCCACAGCATTCAGTATCAATCTCGAACACAGACAGATTCCCAGTTTGGGGTCATACCTATTTAAGTGGGAGACTTCCTCCCTCCCTTCCACTCCTGAGAAATCTACTGTTCCTCTGCCATCCATATCTGTGGAGAGCTGCAAGGAGCATGTTCCCACTGTGAGAAACAACCACTAATCCCCAAGTAATTGAGTAAATATTCCTGAAGAAGTACAGATGAAAAGATGCAGAAGAAAGGGGTGGCTCTGAGGCAGGGGAGGAATGAAAGCTGATGGGATGGAGGCAAGAGGGGATTGAGAGAGTTGGGATTGTTCAGTCTGGAGAAGAGAAGGCTCCGGGGAGACCTTATTGTGGCCTTCCAGTATCTTAAG
>JAAGNO010023145.1:71222-104972 GCA_033439905.1 Ceryle rudis | reverse complement strand
GGCCTGCCCTGGGTGACCCTGCTCTGGCAGGGGGGTTGGACTCGATGATCTCCAGAGGTCCCTTCCAACCCCTACCACTCTGATTCTATGATTTATTCTCTCATTGCTGGAGCTGTGCTGAGTCTGACAGGATAGAGTTTGATACTTCCTGATGTAGATGTGTTACTCCACATCCTGAATGAGTGTAACTGCTGTAGTGTAATCATCTCCCCAAGATAACTGAACATTTCTGGGGGTTTGACCAGCCTAAGTCTTGGATGTGATAGGACTGTGAAGTTGCAGTCTTCTCCAGCTGCTTGTAGTCAATGGAAGTCTACAAAGATCTGTGAACACTTAATTGTATTCAGATACATTGCTTGGCTCAGGAATCCGTTCTCTTACTCTGTACAAAATTAGGTAGGCTGCATCTCTTCAGTTGTCTACAAGGTCTGTCTGCTTTTTTTGTGTGTGTGATGAAGCAGTTCTCTCAAAAGATGTGCATTCAGCTCATCCATCTGGTGTGGCAAGGGTCTGTGGGCAGGTAGGACCATGGCAGGCAAAATGAAAGGCCTAAGACAAACCATATCCTGTGTGTGTGCCCGGGGTTTCAGCTCCTGAACGTGTAGGACCATCTCTTTCTGTTTGGCCAGTCATTTCATTCAGAGCTTATACAAGATGCATTTGAACTTCACTGAATAAATATCTGGGCTCAAAAAAAGCCAGTATAAAAACACCCACGGGCTTCTCATATTTGACAAAGGAGATCAGGGCTGCTGGGGCCTTACACCCTACCCAAATGGACACAAACAAACTTCAAGGGCTTTTTTCCCATACAGATGTATCTTTTCTTAATAAGGGGAAAGATAAACTGTGTAGAGTTGTTTTCCCCAAAGAAATAGGAATAGGCTTACTCTTTCAGCCCTTAAAAAGGTAATAGTGTAGATTTTCCTTCAGTCACTCAACATTCCCTGGAAATGCTCTGACAACACTATTTATCTGTCCATTAAGTGTTCACCAAATGCCAGAACTTTCTGTTCCCCAGTACAGATGACTAAGACAGGAAGGTTCCTGCACTGACTGGAGACCACCTCAGAGAAGCTCATGAGAGCCCAGCTGACACAAGGAAATCCCAAATGCCTTTTAGGAGGTAGCATGTCACCCTCAGCCATGTGCTCCTCCCTAGCCCTGGCAGGGATCCTGAGTCACTTCTGACCACAGATGGTTTCAGTGCCTGCAAGCCCGTCGATATCCCCCCACTAACATGTGATTTGCTGTACTTCTTTTGGAGGGGAAAAGCTGCTTCTTCTATATTTCAGTTGAGAAAATAACAAAAAAAGAAAACTTTAAGAATAACATGAATCTTTTAACAGCATTGAAGCTAGCAGTTATTTCCCCTGGATTGATTCAATTGGATCATTAAATCTCTTTTGTTGGGTTTAATAGAGAATGATTGAAAAATCAATATATACATGCTTGAGATCATGGAAATGATGATATGTCAAAATGTCAGAGGGGCTGAAGGGGTAATGATAGAGTCTGGGAGAAAAGTCTCCTTTTGACTGCTGTACTTGGAAACTGAAAGGCTGAAAGTTTCTCACTAAACACTTTTACTTTTTGAAGCATTTGACATTCATTGTGACTCAATATGCTTTTTTTAAAAGAAAGCATTCCCCAAAGAAATCACAGAAATCCTTTGTCCACGCCTAAATGAAAGGGACTGTAACTTGGTAACTCTTCCAACCATATCTCAGCTACGTGTGAGGTCACATGTAAGAGTCAGCTAATAAATGCAGTGATGAGAAGAAAAAATTGTGGAGTTTGCATAGTGCTTGCTGTCATTGGCAGGTATTTCTACAATTTTAACATAAGCGAGTGTGGTTTCTGCTGTAGATCTATAAAAAGTTATGTGTTGGATTTAAATCTGTAGCTTCAGGTCATATTTATCTTACTACAATAGTTCCAGGATATTTTTGGGAAGTGTGGTCTCTGCCTTCACTGCCACAGCACGTTGACAAATGGTTTGATTAGGTAGAACAAGAGGGAATGGATTCAGGCTGCAACAGGGGAGCTTTAGACTGGACATTAGGGAAAAAAAAATTCACAGTAAGAGTAGCCAGACACTGGAACAGGCTGCCCAGGGAGGGGGCTGAGTCACCATCCCTGGGTGTGTTGAAGGGTCATTTAGATGTGGTGCTGGGGGACATGGTTTAGGGGTGGACTTGCTGATCCCAAGGGGCTTTTCCAACCTGAATGATTCTATGATTCTGTATTTTAGACTTCCACACTGCTTCAGAAGATGCAGAAACTTCAAACATCTTTCAGTCTCAAATAACTAAGCACATTCTGTCAGTATCAAAGTAAATCCCAGTTCTGTACCTAACCTGGATTCACAGCTGCATGCAAACGTTTCTCTGTCCACTGTTAATTAAAATTCAGTCCTCTGAACAAGACTGATCCCCCCCGCCCCAATCCGTGTGTGTAATTAGGAATCCCCATTTATGGTTAACTACAGAGACATGGCTCTTAAACTGAGGCTGTTGCAACTCAGACTATTTTAATTCAGGAGTTGGCTGGGTCAGTAATTGTGACAATCATGGGTGTTAATAGCATATTGGCTGGTTCCCGACAGCATGATTCACTTTCTTAACAGGTTTTATTTATTTATTTCCACATCAGAGCTGAATGTATGCAGAATTACTCCTTATTTTAGACTCCTAATGGACTTTTGCTAGACTGATTTTGATCAGCTGCCTACCTACCCGATCAGGGGAACTCGTGCATCTGTACTGGAGCCTAGGAAGATTTTCTATAGTGCCAAAGTCATGTAAGACTCTTGGATAGCCATTACCTAATCTTAACTTGTATCTTGGAAAAACATCTCCTGCCCTGCAAATTTCTCTTTTAAAGACATGTAACTTCCAAATTCATAATACATGATCCTGCTCTTTTTATGTCCTTGGCAATTTTATCATTGATTTCAATGAGAATAAGATCAAAACTTGAGGACTTGCTCCTTGTCCTGGTCATTTAAGTGTAAATTAAAATTTGATGGTAATTCCAGTGAGATACCAATTGTAACTCGTTTTATATAAAGCAGCTTCGACTGCTTTAAAAGTGCAGTAAAATGTCACCCAAATGGAGAGAATGAATAATGAAACCTTTTGAAACTAGGCATGATCAAAGGGTAAAACTGTGTTTGGTCCTTCTTAACCTCCGTGGATCTTTTTTATTTGGAAGTTGAGAACTTTGTGGTCCTCATGCTGCTGTTTGTTATGGTAAAGCTGAATTTGGCCATTTCAGTATAAATCATGAATAAAAAAACCCCATAAAACATTAAGTGAATTGTTTAAATAGGCTTTTCAATCTCTCCTTCAAGTACTAAAAGAATCTTGTTAATTTGGTGATTTCCTCACTAAAAAATGGCTGGAAACATTCTTAAAAGCTTCTTTGGGCTGCTGTCCAAAAAATCCCATTATAAACACCTTATATTTATTCTTTTTCAGTTATCAATCAGACCTCTGACTTGTCATCATGTCTAAACATTTACAACTTATCTCATATTTTGCACTCAGCAGTAAGTCTTCACAAAAGACTCGAGCTCAAATCTCGGACAAGCATAATTGAAAGCTACAGTCCTGATTTGATTACACGGGGGGATAAAATTTGGAAAAAAAAAAGAAAAAAGTAAAAAAGGTTCTCTTATCATCTGCACTAAGTCAAGCCAGGAGTTCAAGTTCAAAGAATTGAATATTAGCATGGTTCATTTACCAGCAGTTGCAATGGCACCAGATTTCTTAAAAATAATTTTAAAGATAGATTTTATTGAGCTTAAAAGCAAGAATGTCTAGTGTGAATTTGTTTGACCATGAGCATCCTTTTGGGCAACAAGCTATACAAGCTGTAAGTTGCCCAAAAAAACAGAGTTCATAGCTACCTAAATCTAATTCATGCTGCTGTATGAAGCCCTAAGGTGACAATTATTTTTGAATTCCATAACAAATAGAGGCCTGATAGGATGGCTAACACAGAATACCTGTTTTTTTTTCCTCCTTACAGCCTGGAGAAGACCTCATAGCTGATAACAATATGTCACCTCTAATCTTATTTCCCATTTCCAGGCTGTATTTTCATTTTTTTTTATTATTACTATTATTTTATTTTATTCTATTCTGCATTCTACAATCTGACATAGGAGTGCCTTTTCTAAAAAGAGAAAAAAAAAAGTAAAACAAAATAGTGAGTGACATTATCAGGGGCTAAAATGATTCTATGGATTATATTTCCCTTCTGTGAAAATGCTTAATTTTTTACCACCATTACTCTGGGTGGGGTAGTAATGGTTTTGCCTAAATGTCAGTAAATTTTCTGGGGGATGAAATGAATTTAAGGGAGACTTTGTAATACTTTTTGAAATTCGATGGAAAGACCTTACCTAAAAAATTGAATATATAGTTCTATTCTGAAAGACACAGCTGTATACTATCTTTTAATAAAATTTTCAAAGGTATGTGGAAAACAAAACATTATTAACAGCATCTTCATGTTTAGGAATATTATGAGTGAAAAGATGTCTAACTATTGGAGAAGTCCATGGGCTGATTTCTATCAGAAAAAGACAATTTCAATACTCCACTTGCAAGGCAGGTATAACATTACAAGTGAATATTTTATTGTAATCAAACATTTTATTACCTGAATTGCCTCAGAGTTCAGACAGTCTTAGAGCTGCTATGGAAAACCATTCTTACATATGTGTTGTTCACAAGCCAACTTGGACTTTCAGTGATGGGAGCGGCACTCTAAACCATGACGTGTATCGTGTCCTCTCCAGGTCAGTCCTGAAGCCTGGCAGATCTAATCAAACATGCAGTGCTCCACTTTGCTTCTGAAATTCCACGATGGCACTGCTGCGTACCTTGACATAACACGGTTTCTTAAAAAAGCACTAAAAGACCATGAACTTTCATTCACTCTCACGACTAGAAGCAAAGAGAACAGCAAAGCCCTTAAACAGCTAGTTGCTCCTAGATAGTCTCATTTTTAACATCAGTGAAGTTTTCAGTTTTGTACAAGGTATGATATGAAGATAATCCTGGTCCTAAACTCCTTAAAAGATAAAATAGAAAAGATAAGGAAGCTTAGAAATAGAATTACTTCCTGAATTTTTGTGTCAGGGTATTTGCAAACACTGCAGAAGTGTCTCATCATGAAAAAGCAGTTGCAGGAACCTCTAAATTCATTACTGCTAACACAAGCCATTTATAAATGGGTAAATAGTATGACTGTATAGATTTTTGTAGAGCCTCTAAACCTATCAGGGACCACATCCTCTGTTAGAATAAATTGTCACAGCACTGCAGGTTTGATGCCCACTCGCCAGAAACAGCTTGAAAAATAAACAACTGAAAGAAAAAAAAGGTGTCAGCGGTTTGCCCTGTCACAGTTCAGAAAAATCTGAGCCAGCACTGTGACTTTAGAAAATTTGCACAGTCTAACTTATGACTTTCAAAAATGGAGCTTTAAATTTTTGTTCTCTTAGGACTGACTAAATTTGAATTGAATTTCTTGAATGCTCATGCAAGCTTATTTTTAATCCATGCATGGAAATAATCATATCAAACTCCTTCTGTAGTCACCTAAGGTTTCTATTTGTGTCTCTTTGCATACATATGCACAGCAGGATTGTGACTGGAACTTCAGGTCTCCAAAAGCCACAATAAAAGGGTAATACCTTCGGAATACGGGTGGAAATTTGAATTTTCCCCATGTACAAGTTAGTACAACAAGCACAGGTCAACAACGAATGGCTGCTTCTTCCCCATGTCCCACATAGTACAAAATGAGAAGTCAGCAGTGCCCCAGAGAAATATCTGCAGTGGGGAAAGCAAGTCCTGTAATGTTTGGCACCACATTTAGTGGGTTTGGTTGGTTTTTTTTGGTTTCTGTGTAGAAGCATCTAGTCTAATACTTTAAACTCTCGCTGCCCCACTCACCACGTACAAACAGGTAGCAGGTAAAGCAATCAATCATTTACTGCCAGTTTCTATCAGATCTTATAAAAAACTTACATCAAACCACCTGTTACAAGTAAAGAATTCTATTTAGGAAGTAGCAATCTCCTTATGAATATGCTGGCTTAGAAAATGCAGTATGCTGGGTATCCAGCACATTAGGAATTATAAGAGAGTCACCTAGAAACTGCTGACTCAGGTTACCTGTCAGTGAGGATTTTTGTCTAGATGAATTACAAGTGGAAATTGATGCAGAGATACACAGAGTATATCCGTACAGGGCTGACTTGGTCTGTGGAGTCACAACTGATCTGACTTAATGTGTCACCCCCCAGAACATCTGCCTGAGGATATCAGTGCCCTTATTTAGCTCCTGTAGAATGGAGCTCTGGAAAGCAGCAGGTTTTCAGTTGTACTTCACTGGGTAGGTGTTTCCAAAGACAGCTGAAGTGGGCAATACCCTGGGCTGCGTACCAGCCAGCGTTCATTGTCTGTGAAGGGAATTTGTGATAACCCTTTATACTAAGTGGGCATTATATACTGCTACATTTCAATGTAATTCCTGTGGTATCACGTATTATATTCACATTAAAGCCAAATAAGCTCATCATGATTAATGTTACTACAGTGAATGCTGAAGGAATTAAAAATGATTATCCACTCATTGTAAAGGGTTGCAGATAATTAGGGCTATTATACAAAAAAGGTACATTTTAAGCAATCACCACAGTTAATTCATTCAGCATTATATTATACAGGGCTGATAACAGTGAGTCTTGGCACTCCTGTGGTTCCCACATATGTGTCCATCAATAACCCATTGTACTGTACCTTCAGTGGTTGAGCATCAAGTCACAAACACTTCAATAGTGTGCTACCTGTTGGGAGCATTTATTATTTTTTAGTTATTTTCTAGCCATCAGTAAAACACAGTTATAGAAAACATTTTTGTGCTTGGATTATCATGCAAAGATAACTTCAATAAGCATTTTAGTTTTTAAAAAGGATAATATGTGCTTAAATATGTATGGGCACTTGTCTGTATCAATAAGCACATATACTTAAAATCGAGAAGTTAAACCAACTAAACCAGTGCTTCACCCTTTCTTCTCCTTTATGGGTTTCCTCCCATATTTGTTATCACCATTTCTTGCCTTTTTTTTTTTTTTTAAATATATATATATTGACTGTAGGCAAAGCAGGGTGTGTGTTTTGTAGTGGCTATAACCAGATATTTCAGAAATATCAATGGTAGTATCAAGAGGTCCACTGCAGTGATGTTTATTTCAGTTTCACGTAATGTTTAACATGGCATAGACGTTTGATTTTAGTCTCTCTAGTGTATCATCATTGTTCCTTATCAGGTCAGCCAAATTCAAAGTCCGAACATAGGCTGCTCTTTAAGACACTGGCTTACACATTCTCATACTAACAAACAGCAAACCATTTTTTGGTAGTGATCTTCCCATAATAACTCATGAATTGACTACAAAGGGTCTGGCACTGGATTGCTATCAACCTTCAACTGCTTAGTTGCTGTTTATTATTGGTAACGGTGAGCTCGTTTCCTAATCTTTCCTAAAGATAAACACATATCAAAACCCCACCATAATCTGAAAAATAAGTCTGGATTTAATGCAGTATTTAAAGATTCGTGCCGTTTGTCACAAGTTCTCCCAAGGAAGATGTTTAAACTTAGGCATACACTTAATCACTTTGCTGAATCAGGGCTTTAGGAGGCAGAAAAAAATTTGTAATACATTCACAAAACCTTTTTTTTTTTTCCCGAGGACTGCAGGATTTACCCTTTAGGTAGGACTTCTTTGTTATTTAGTGGAAGTATAAATCACTTTTACAAATGTCCTTTCACTTGCATAACTGTCTTACAGTTCTTTCTTCCTTTGTATTTTTGACAGTTTTAACTTGCATAAAACATCTAGAAATCATGTTTTCAACAAATGTATTCACCTGTGGATGATAAAATGAAAGAGGTGGAGGCTAATAGTACTGAATTATAGGGTGGCAATTCAAAGCGACAAAAAGAAAGTCTTGAGGTCTGCTGAGTGCCATACCCATTAAAATACCTATTTTCAACAACTGATAAGAAGAGGAATGTCAGCACTCTGTTTGCTCTTGTCCTCAGCGATGCTGACAAAGGTACAACCTTATTGGTATTAAGCATAGAACACCTATTTTTGCAGACTACTTTACATACTGGGATTGATAGTTCCCCGTAAAATGCCGTAACGTTATGGGTTGCAACATAACATTTAAGACTCCTCACATTTTTATCATCAATAAACACTGCATTCCTAACAATATTTATCACTCAAGGAAATGCTCAATTTATTCTCATTGTAAATGAGGTAGCTCTTTTCTCTAGATGAAAGAAATTATAGTTTAATTATAATTCTGAAAGTATTTTTCTCTTATTATTGTAAAATAATATAGTACTAAATTCTGACTCGGTGATACGAAGTGGATCCTTTGTGAGGCGGTTTAGCATATCTCAGATACATTTATCTATGCAGCCTGCATACGATTTCACAGAGTCAAAATATGAAGCATTTTGACAATGACCTTCAGATTTCAGTTCAATTCTGAGTTTAAAAAAACCCCGTGGATTAGTCCCTAATTCTTCTAATTTAGTCAAAGATTCCACTGAAGCCAGGGACAAAAGCTATCTTACAATAGCAAATACAAGTTTTAAGTTCTCTATTCATCAGAAAGGGATACTTATTTTTTGGTCTTCTGTGTATACCAGCATTAAAACAAAAGCAGGATCCTAAAGAACTCCACCGTTTCCCACACTGCTCACTGAGTAAGCTCTGAAGACAACACAAGGGAGCAGTCTGTCTCTTGTTCTGTACTGCCAGTGCTACTATAGACATCACCTCAGTGTTTATTTGCATTTTTCTTCAGTCTTAATGTCTCATCCAACTTTTGTTAAAATCAATGGAGTCAATGGCTTAAAGGGATGTCATTTTCTGAGCCCCAGAGCTTGTCAAAATGCAGCGTTGACAGAGTGAAAGTTGTTTGTTTGATGGTCTTTTGTTTTCACTTTGTTACGATGATCTGTGAGGAAGAAGGGAGATTGGCCAGTGCTTTAGCTTGAGTTGCTGATACGCTACATTATGCTCAGGACCCCCATGCCCTACTTAAATAAGTTAAAGGTACTTGCCAACTGTTGCACTTAGGTCATTGCAAGGTAAAGGAATCTGCTTAGCGCAGATGAGAGCTGCACATTTTGCATTAAATACATTTCTGGACTTCTTAATTAAATAGGAGCAACACTCTTGGATAGGAAAGTCTAAAAGCAGGCTATTTATAACTATATACTGGCTGCAAACCTAATTTAGGGAAATACTACAATTTCCTCACTAATGACGCTTTGTCATTGTGTGCTTAAATGCTCAGCTCTTTGTTTTTCTCTCAGTACCTCGTTTTCCAGCTGGATTCATTCCAGACTTGTACATTTCAAGTGAAGACATTTTTGAGGCATATGAGTTCAAACTAAGTATCTGCAAAATGACAGCAAATGAGAACACTGCTTTATCCTGCTCCAATAAATTTATAAACGAGTGAATACAAATTTTGCCAGCATTTTTATATATATATATATATACACCTATGCAAGCACACAGGTGCCTTCAGTGTATGTAAGTATATATAAGGAATTGCAACAGAAAGAATAGTTTATCCTGGAAAAGAACAAATTCTTGAAATGAAAGGCTCTGAACAAAAGCATTTCACATCCAAATAGAAGAGCCCTCTGTGTTGACCACTTATTCAGCATCAGTCATTTGTGCAAGTCAAATTTCTGCCTGAACTATGGATTTCCAGCAATGGATATTGAAACAAAGCCACCCACTACTACAGAGCTAGAATATTTTTGTAAAGCAGCTCTTGCCTCACAAAACAACTTTGAAAATTAATCTATTTAGAAACAAATCCCTTTGCATATGATGTTTTCTTCTTCATAACTGAAGACATTTGCATGAGAACAAGGTCTTTGTTTTAGAAGAATCCAGCTACTCCCACTGTTTATTCCAAGCTTGAAGTCATAATCCGTGCTTTGTGACATCATGGTTTGTTACAGTGAAAATGCCTATTATTGAGGAAACAGAGGGATTAACTGCAGTCCTGCTGACTCTGGGGAGCAGGAGGAAAGGAGGTGGAACTTTGAGTAGATACGATTTTTCATTTGTTAGTGTTTCTGCATGGCTTTTGCTTTGACAACATTGTCTTCCACCGCATTGTGTTCAGCCTCCTTTAAATGAAAAAGGGGATGCGTAGGTGGAAAGCGAGCAAGGAAAGCTACTTATAAGGAAAATCAGGTGTTCACAACTCTCTCCCTATTGTTTATTAAAATAAGCAAATATACAGACATGATTTGCTCATTTTTTATCCAAGACAAAATAAGACAGACAAAGAGAACACAGATCAAGTATTAAACATAGTGATGGATTTTGCTGTAATTTTGGATGTCATCCACGCATTGATGAGGGATTCTCTAAATTAGAGTTGCCTAACACTTTTATGAAAATTAAGGTACCTAATTAGTGTTTTCCTTTTAACTCTCTTCTTAATTTATATTTTTTCAAGCCTACAAATGTTTCAGATTGATTAGAGCATCTTCTAAATATGTGCTCGTCAAGAAGCGTCCATCTATTGCCGTGACAATGGATGACAAAAAGTGAAAGCCCTTCCTTATAAAGCAACATTTTTTCTTCTTTGGAAACACGGATGTGTGTTCAGCATGTTCTTATTACTCAAAACAAATCCATGGGACTGTAGTTAATAGCAAAAGGCTGCCATACAGTGTACATTTTGGCCTGAGCAGTGTTTGCATCTGCCCCCAAACCGGAACCAGTGTAGCCACATAGTACTCTGCACTGGTTAATGAAGGCTTTCCAATGGCAGGCTACCTAGCTCCAATAAAATACTGTTATAATTTCATATCCAAGCTATTACCCTTAGATGGAACTGCATAACCATGTGTAGAAGTGCCAGCCTGGCTAGAGGTAGACAGAGACTGTCTCCATTGTACTTCATTTTAATGGATAGACGTGCCATCTATCTCCACTCATGGCTTCTCTTTTTCCCCAGGCACCTATTAGTTCTTCTTTATGCCTGTTTTAGTTTAAATTCATGTTTCTTCACTGATATTACGAATACTTTCAGAATACTGTGAATGAGTGCTTTGTGCAGAGGCATGTACTTGTTTGGTAGAAATAGCTTTCTCGATGTATCCTGGAATTACACATGTTGGGTTTTTTTTTCACAGCCATCTCACATCTGTCTTAACTTATCTGCTCAGACTTCTCTCCTTATGATGATGATCAAGTATTCAAAATTCAAATTACTGTTGTTAAACACTGATTTTTATTTTAAAAGGCTGCATACAAAGAGCAGTCATCAATGAAGGCACAGTCTTGGCAAATCTAATAAAAGACATCAAAAAGAAGAGAGAAACAATGAAACACAAAAATATTTAGTATCTAATATGTCTATAAATGAATTTGAAAAAAACTTGTGAAATTCTGCGAGATACAGGAACAGAATCATGCTGTTGTTGCGTGCAAGAACTGATGACCCTCATTAGGAAAAAGTAAGCTGTAGGGAACTTGAAAAGAGGATCAACATTCCTGGCACGGTAGACAGGAAATCCCTGTATTTTACCTGCTCCATTGTTGCTTACTGAAATCATTAGATATGGGTGCTTTTCCAGGGAGGTCTCTGGTACTTGTCAGTCTCACATCATTAATCGGTGACAAATTTTTCACAAATCCTTAATCCCATGTTAATTTTAATAATTTTTCAAGGAGCTGCCAAAAATTACTTATTGTTCTGCTAATCGTTACTAATAGGAACAGAGGACTGCCTTGAATTTCTTCATGAAAGCCATACTAATTAGAAATGTCTGAATACATACAGGTCCTCAGAGATTAATTTATTCATCATAATCAGTTAATCACTTTTCCTTTACATAATTAGACAGCTCCTGGTGGTGAGGAAGACCCCTTAGTTTTCCTGGAAAGAAGACAACTGCTGTAAGCTGACATTAGCAGAATTATCATCAGGTTTTCCTTCGAGTACGTACAGATTAGCGCAGGTGGAGTTTTTATCCATTCACCACAAATGAAATCTCAAACCAGAAACGCTTTTAAAAGATGCATTTTCTAAAGCTGCATCAGAAGAAGTTTTCTACAGTCCTGCCTTTCAGCTGTCCACTGGGACTAGGCTCAAAAGATTGCTGAATAAACTGATAAAGCTTTAGTATTGACATGCCCAAAGAGAGAGCTGCTCGCTTGGCATGTAGGCTAACACAAGAGACGGTCCAAATATTTAACCCTCTTGCATGTTTCACAAGCTGAGCTTTTCTTATCCCCATGAGAGATTTTTATATGCCCTTCAAAATTATAACAAAAGTGTCAGCATCATTTACCCAAGTGCATCACTTTTTAGGTCCCCCGATAATCCACTTTAAGAAGACTCTTGTATCACAAGTGTGGGTTTACTGAGAAGGAGGGCTAACAAGGAAGCTGTCCCATTAACATTCTCTTTCAGAGAATGAATTCTCTACCTTTTGATGTGGAAAAATCCCAAGAATTAAATTACCCAAGGACCCCGTGTGTTGGGGTGGCAGGTGCTGTGGCTTTTAATGTCCTTTCTTGCACATTGACATATCTGATTATACTGACCCAGTACAAGCCAGTGTCAAACACTTGCATGCTCTAGAAATGAGTGGTCTTACGCTCCTTTTGCTTTCTGCTAACTGTCCAGCTGGGCTGTAGAGTAGAGAAACATTCCTTCCCTTTCTCTTGTGTATCTGTGGAGCGAGGCACACAATCTTCTCTGGTATTAATATTTTAAAATATAAATACCACAGTATGTCTCAGTCCTGTCAACCACTGAACTAAACTGCAAGATAAAGCAGTTGCAACATAATGGTGACAGATGTGTACTGTAGATACTTGTTTAAATCTGGATTTATCCCCAAATGGTGTGTTATTTCCAGTAACTGCAACACCATCTACTGTCTTCTAAATAGTTCTGCATTAATTAGAACATCAAAAGGTTATTTAGAATATAACATCTTGCCTATTAGTCAAGCCTGAGACTGGCATGTCAAGAGCAGTGTCTCTGGCCAGATGAAAACCCATTCTGTGCCATCTCATCTTTGCTTTTTTCTTGACAGAAGGTCCGGGGAGAGATGAGGAAGGGAGATCTGGGGGAAAACTTTCTGTACGGCTCCTGGGATTTTGCAAACGAACACTTTTTTCTAAAGGTTTCTAAGATATGAGCTTATGGAATAAAAAAGGTGGTGCATGCATAGACATACCAGGTTAGATAACTAACTGTATAAAATTACATAAGTAGAAGATGACAGAATTTTGTACTTAGTGACTAATAGAGAATGAAAGATATTTAAGATTGATGCCTGAAACACCAGGCAGTTTCCTGAATGTTTAGGTGCTCTTCAAATTCCAGTGACTTGTGTCCATAGTATTAGGCAATTAAAAGTGAAAATATGGAATAAGACCTCATGACAAAAAAAGGGCATTGTCTCCATGTATCTTTAAATTTATTTTCCTACTAATAATAAATAATTTGATGTAATTCCTGGCTACAACTAAAGCTTTTGTGGAGTTACACTGTCTTTATCAAAGCAACAGAGCCAGTAAAAGTCAACGAGTCTCAGCTTTTCAAAGATGTCTACTTGTGTTAACTGCATATTTATGGCATTTTGGGACTGCAGAGCTCTCAAAATCTGTTTAGCAGAAAAAGCAAAGGAAGGATGAGGGATCTTTCTCATCATTAAAATGTCCATGTTCAGAAAGCTTTCATGGATATTTCAAACCAACCTATCTTTATAAAATATCTGTTTTGTAAAGCAATGAGAAACAATTCAGATTGAATGGCTGTCATTTTTAAAATGATGGCTGGTGTGCAGTTAGAGAAAATGGCTTCAGCAGCTTTGCTTCTGTGTTTCACTTAGAGCATGTTCCACTGCATCAACTTTCCTTTTGGACAGTAAATGTGATAAGAAAGCGCAGAAACAAACAGAGACTCAAAGAAGATACATATTGGGCAGTAGTTAAACTTGTGGGCGTATAACTCATTAAAAAAACCTGGAAAAGTACAATAAACTTATAAATCTGTAAGGAAATAATTCAAACAAATTCCTTCTTTTCTTTTCCTTTTTCAGTAAAGTCCCAAAACTTTACTAAAATGATATTATCATATAAGTAGGTAGGTAGATTACTTGGGTTAACAGAAAAGTAAACAAGAATGCCTGTCCTAGACTCACACCAATCCCATCAAAAAAACCCAAACAAGCAAAACTGGACTTTCCTCCTTCCTGGTTCTCACATGAGTCAATAACCTGAGTGGCTGTCCTTGTCAGCTGATATTTCCATTGGTTAAATGTAAGAGTTTCTGATCATTCAGATAAGGTTAGTTATGCAGCCAAGTAATGGTGTGGTCATTCAAGCCCAATGAAAGTAATTGGAGTTTTGTGATACTGAAAATGATCTAAAATTGAAAGCATTGTGTGTCTGTGAGTAATAAAGATCTCTTAACCTGCCAGATTTTGGGTTTCTTTGAGCCTTTTCAATGGTGTGAGTCAGCACATGCAGTATCTGACTCTTTGTATTCCCCTTCTGGGTAAGAAACTGCAGTTCAGAAGTACATGGTTTTCATAATATTCTCAAATCAACAGTTGCCTGAACAATCTAAAGAGCTCTTATTCCCCACCCTGTTGATCTTTTTAATGATTGGTTTTGTATTAAAACATTTAATTCACTTTCACTGTCCTACGTTGTCATCAAGAATGCTAAAACCAAAATGCAACTTTTTTCTATGTTTGGTTGGAAAAATGTATCTTAAGTAAAAAAGAAATATATACTAATCTATTAGCCTACTATATACTGCCTATATCTTGCTAATACTTGCAATTTTTTATGAATAAGGGCTTATAAATTTCTTTATTATACCATTTGCCTAGCAGAAATAAAATTCTTCATAAGGAGGTCAAGATTAGGAAAATGAAAGTTAAAAAACCCCACTTCTTAAAATTGGCTCTTGAACCTTTAATATTTTTAGTGTATTTTCTATCTAGTCTAAAGATCTCCTCGTTACAACTGTCCACAAATCACCCTGAGCACATAAACTGCTGGAGGTAACTATATGTTGCTCTAAACCTATATTAGGAGAGCTTTTAGGGAAATAAGCCTTTAGAAGAACTAGTGACATTTACTCCCAGAATAGTTTTCATGGCCCCCAGTATGAGGAGGGGGTCACATCAATAGTAGTGCTGCTACCCAGCCAACATTCAAGTGGATAAGAAACTTCTCATTCATCTGAAGCATATTTTTTTTTGCATCATTGCAGGAAACGCTTGAACATTTTTCCCTTGTTTGAAGTGGGATATACTCTGTCTCTGCCACTGCTCTGAGGATCTGTTCCTTTTTCTATCTTAAGCACCATCTTTCTGATTACGCACCAGATTTTTTCCCAATGTCTTTTTAACTCACATAAAGAGAGCGAAACTGTAGCATAAAGATTAAGATAACAGAAATACAGCATTTTATTTGTCTTTAATATAAGAACATGCACGGGAGACATGATCAGAGAAAAGAAACATGTTGTGCTGGTCAAATCGTCAGTGGCTTGGTGTTGAGGGGTCAAGACAGACCTCCAATTATCTGAAAACAAACCTCCAGAGAGATGCATTCAGAGGATCTGATTTACAAGGAGGCATTCCTGCATAGGAAAATAGAGATTATTTTAACATTTTCATAAGCATACTACATTTTGATGATGATTTCTTTGGCTCAAGGATGGAATTTATAGTTAAAAGACCATAGAAGCACCGGATATCGAGTAAACTATATACTGCTTCCCTGGGGCAATTATGTTCCAGATTTTGCTCTGCCTGATTTAGAACAGGGACTTAAGTCTGCCAAGAAAAGCACTTTTGGTCTCTCCTACAGCACTTGTTTTACTCACTATAAGTAGTTATTCTCTCAGACAAGGCCACAGCCTACTAGATAAAGCCCTGAACCAGGCTGGTAGCCAGCTTCAAGCCAGGTATTCATCTGATACTTCTCATCCTTTAGTTAAACATTGTTTTCTTAAGCATTCTCTCAAAGCTTTTCAGTAATTTCAGTGTACTTTTTGAATATTTTACATTGTTTTCACAGCTCTGTAAAACTGTTGAGATTTTGAGTGAAGCAAAATTTCCAATTTTTAGCCAGCCTGTCTTGTGCGTAGCTGCTGGCTCCATGCTCATTTCTATCCCTGAATGCCAGCAGGAATGCTAAAAGGCTACAGAAAAACACATTATTCAAAGAGGAGCTGTTATGGAGGGCAGGATACCGTACATTGTGCTCAGGCAGTGTGTGAACCTTGGAATTTCTCCCCTTCCGATTTATGAACCCCACAGGCAAATAATTTCCTGCTTCTGATACCTCTTTTTCCTGTATTTTATTTGTGCATCTCTCCGGGTAAGGACCATCTCTTATTGATTGTATGAATACTGACTGGCACAGTAATGCCCACATCTGGTTAGGTCCTTCCACTGTCAACCTAATACTAAATAATAATCACTGTGAAACACTAGAAGCTATCATGTGAGTGATTCCAGTTATTATGACCTCTTTCAGCTCCTTCCAATTATAACATTTTTACTTAACGCTAATTCTGAAAATTCTACTGCTGCATTATGTAATTCAATGTCTTTTTAAAGAACATGACTTCTGAAATAGCAGAAATGTATACATGCAATAAAAATAGCAGGTATTGACTAGATAATATACTTAGAGGTTTTATATTATTTGTCTTTATGCACTTTTGAATATCTGATGCAACTACGTGGATATATATTTTTATATATTCATACTAAGGAAGTCAGATCGCTAACCTAATGCCTGAATTTTGTGATAACATCCATCATTATGATTTAAAATAAATAGGAAACTAGCATGGAGTAACAAGGGTATTGTTGTCACCTGGCTGAATAAGGAGAATACGCAGTACAGTTAAATTTTAAAGAAAAGATGAGATTTGTATTTCAGGAGCAGGAAACTGCATGGTGAAATAAACCACATTTGATTCACGGTTTTATTCCTTAGCCTACATATTACCATGTAACAAACCCATTATTATAAAATAATCTGATACAATATGTAGAATTAAACTTTATCCTCGCTCTTTTCACCTTTGTCCATAGCAAATAAAACTTCTTTTTTAATCTTTGAAAAAGATTTTAAAAGGAAATGTACTGTTTGCTGTTTGCTTTGCACCAGGAACTGATAATGGAGACATTTTGCAAGGCAGCATCAAAACTGAGGTGCTGATATTAAAACCAGTCATGTACATACTTTATACCCCACTTTGGTAATTCAGAGCAACATTAGTAATCTTAATCTCTCTTAAAATGAAATTGCCAATGAAGTTCAGAAACTGGTAATCTGTACGGCACTTCTGTTGAGTAATTTTTCTCAGTGGACCAATCTGACTGCAACCCAAACTTCGCTTCAGATAGCACTTGACTGGAGTCTTAAGTCTCACTGGGAAAGCTCAGCAATAAAACATCTTAAGATGGTCAGCTGGTTTTGAGATGATTTCATATAAAGTTTCTGTCTCTTGTTTAAAATACTAGATACTATATTGCTTGATAATTATATTTATAGATACAAAAACTTCCATTACCTTTAATAAGAAATGACCACAAAGTGTTTTCATGTGAATTAGAGCAACTTAGAATTTAAAATGCTGTTTGTGTTAAATTGTGATGTGATAAACCAGTGGTCAAAACTACAGAGATCTGATGTGGAAGACTATGGTTAAGTTTCAAACTTTTTTTCAGGTTCCCTTGAGCTCAGACTGGTATCAGTGGAATTTAACACTAGTTTTAAATTTCTGAATCTCATTCAGAAACAAACCTTCCAATCCCAAGCTTGTCCCTGGTGAACATCAATGTTAATTGCCAGAGGCAGGAAGGAGGCTCTTGGCATTAAAAAAACACATAGTGCAAAAACTCTGCAAAATCGAAGTGCTAAATGAAATACCAGATAAGAAATTACAGCACGGAAGATCATTTTTATTTTAGTATATGAAGTGATGTACTCAAAAACTGAAATCCAGACTGTTGCTTCCTGGATAAATACTATTCATCACTGCTCCACAGAGTTGTACTTGTTTTTCTTCTATCTTTCTGCTCCAATTCATTTCGCAGTACTTTCTAAAGACTGGCCAATTTGAACAAGAGGAATGGCTGCTAACATCAACTACATTTTAGTGGGTGTTTTGAAGAACTATAAGAGAGGGGAGACCAGATATGCCAAGTGTCATGGTTTAACTGCAGCCAGCAACTAAGCACCACACAGCCACTTGCTCACTCCCCACCAGGGGGAGGGGGGAAGTGAATTGGAAAAGCGAGAAAAATTGAGGGTTGAGATAAAATCAACTTAATAATTTGAAATAATAGTAAAGATAGATAAAGATCAAGATAGATAAAGATAAGATAAAGATGATAAAGAGAAGATAAAGATACTATAAAGATAAAAATAAAAACAAAATTAACATTAAAATTAAAGAGATAAATAAACCCTAAGCAAGACAAGTCTTATAAATTAAAACAGTTGCTAATGACTAATTGACCAATGCCCAACCAGTTCCCAAGCAGCAGCCCCCCTGCCAAACTCCGCCTCATTTTTTTTCTGCGTATGACATCATATGGTCTGGAATATTCAGGTGGGGTCAGCTGTCCTGGCCGTGTCCCCTCCCAACTTCTTGTGCACCGTCAGCCTGCTCTCTGGTGTGACGTGGTGAGAACCAGAAAAGGCCTTGACACCGTGTAAGAGCTGCTCCAGTGATGAAAACATCCCCGAATTGTCCACACTGTTCTAGCACAAATCCAAAACACAGCCCCATATTATCTACAATGAAGAAAATTAACTCTATTCCAAGCCAAAACAAGCACAGCAAGCTCAGAGCTCAGGCTGTGGAAGACACTGAAAGAAGACACATTTCCTGGTCACTGTAATCATTGGACTGCCACACATTACAGCCATTACCAACGCCTTACATTCTTCTGTCCTTTAAAATTAAAATGATGGAGCTAAGCAATAGTAGAAAGTAAGCACGAGAGAGTGCTGGATACTCTGTTTTAAAGTAACCAAAGAGGAGGCAGAAGTGACAATTGTTACACGTTGAGCAGCTCCTCTTGTCAGCTGCTTTCAGCTTCATCCCTCTCCGTGGGTTTCTGGTTTTGGTTTTCTCCTCACCTGATGTCCCTTTCTCTCCCTGCATCTTACTGTCTGGAAAGGGTTTTCTTTCATTCTAATTTATGGTCAGGTAGTCACTTCCTCAGTATCCAAGTTTTTCTCTGCATCTAGGCTTCAGTTACTGAAGTTCACATGTCAAAGCAGCGATGGTAGAATCAGAATTCATTTGGGATTTCTGGATAACAGTGTCCTGCTCTGATTTTTACACTATGATTCCAAAGATACATTCATTATAAACCATTATTTACTTGACTAGCAAAGATTCTGTGGATTTTTTTTTTTTTGTTCTTCAGTCTTGCAGCATTCATTGCAGCAATACATATTAAAGAAGTGTGCTTTCTTCTTTTCCTCTTGGGAATAACAATTACACATTGTCACTTTCCTTCACGTTATGCTGGGTCTAGCTTTTATACTTTGACACTACATCTTATATTTGTCTTTGCCCTACAGTTCCTATTGCTAGTTTAGATTTAAATTAACATCCTCAAACAGAACTAAAAATAGTAGCTGTCAAGTTACGGGTTTTTTTTTACACCCGGAACCAAATGTCCTCCACTGTCTTTAAACCATAGTTCATAGGACAATAATCACATACTTTATTTCTCACTGAAAGAACAAGCACAGTGCTTTGCTCTTTCCTCCATTCCCTAATTGGCATCGGTGTTTATTTGCAGGGGTTTTGTGCTAGATTGTGTGACTCATATGATAATAATGTACTTCTACCGACCGGGAAGTTTATAGTGCTAGCCAGGATCTCAAAGCACTTAACCCAAGGTATCTATGAGCTGCTGCCTCTGGGAAATTTTAACAGAAATTAAGCTCCCAAGAACAGATTTTTCTCTAGGTATAATTATGCTTCATTTCCAGGAGAGAAAAATGAACTTAAGATCATGACAACGAGGTTATCACTGTCCATTCAGGCTCAGTGACAAATCTTTTATGTGTAGTTAAAACAAGTGCGTTTTAACACTTTGTCACACTGATGATCTTGTCTTACAGAAGAAAACAGGCTCAGCAGTCTCTACCTTTATTGTGCAAGGAGAATGAAAAGATGAAACTGTAAAAAAAAACCAAACAAGGTTGCTTTTTTGAGGAACTACTGTACTTTGGTCATTGAAAAATCTACAAGTCACAGTATCTGGTAATTTCTTTATGTCAAGAGTTTGCTTCTTTCTGAGGTTGTAAAAGCCAAGCCTGACACTTTACAGGAAGCACAATAAAGTGTCCCTTCTTTTTTTTGTTGTTTTTTCCTTTTTTTTTTTTGGTTCAAGGTCAAAGTGGAAGCAATTTCTTTATCTGAAATGTTTTACTTGGAAATAAGCAACAACAAAACAAAGAATATTTGATAGTTTTGGGGAGACTTGAATGATTTGTATATATCCAACCTCTCTTAACCTCTGTGAGAAGTTCATGGATTATTTTAATGTCTTGAAGATTATTTTACTTGTACTTTTAGTTTCCATATAAATATTTTGTGGAAAAAAACTCCTAAGCTATGGTATCATCTTCGTGATATTCCTTTGGACAGTTGGGAATGTAAAATGATGACATTCTGTCTAATTTTGTTCTCCCACCTGGAAGGTGATAACAGGTCAAAGGTTTATTGTAATGACACATTTGAGTTGGTTTAGAAACATCTAAATCCACACTAATGAATTAGAAGAGTTTTAAACAGCTGCAGCATCTTGAAGTCGAGAAGACTGCTAGCTTTGATGAACAGTTCTATGCATTATTTTTTTATGACAACAGAAAGGAACGTTACCTTAAACTATGAACTTAAAATCACTGCAGTGGTGGCTGCAGTGACAGCCCTGAGAAGTGAAATCCTCTGTTTGTCTATCAAACAGGTGAAGCAGTGGCAGCACCCTCCAGCTCGTGTGGGTCCAGTGTCTCAGAGCAAAGAGGCTGTTACCCCAGCTCTGCTCATGAGGAAAACTGTAAATTCTAAGGGCAGAAACCAGTAGAGACTGAGAGTAGAAATCTGAAGGTTGTTCCAAAGTTTTTCTATACTTACCTTAACTTCCTCTGAACATTTTGAATCTTAAGATCACACTCACGAAGTACATCTCTCAAACAATAAAAACTTCTGCTTTCTATATTCCCACACTCGGTTTGCAGTAGTTAATTCATAACACAGTACCTGCAGACATTAGAGATGACTTTTCAACTGCAGCTGTTTAGTCAGAAAATCTAGTCCAGCAAATCAGCTAATCAAAGCCCAGCTTTGAATTCAGCTGAAAGGCTCCCATTGACTTCACCAAGTTTGGGATCATGCCCTTGAGCAGTTCCACGCACCTACACACACACACATTGATTAAGGGATTGTTTATGGGTTGTGAAGACAGTTCCTATGTATATTCTTAAGACATTCTGTGCCCTCTAACTCTACTCCTGGACAGGTGAAATGATCAAGCTTTACTGGCATTTTTGAAGTTCAGAAAAATACTGCAGCCTCTTTAGGGAATGGCCATGTAGTCAATCAGGCCAGGAAATGAAGAGATTTAGAACAGTATAATGCCTATATCTGGCAGTAATCAAACAAGCCTATTGAAAAAGGAGGTGGGGGGAGATGAAATAGGGATAGAGGGGAAGAGAGAGAGAGAGAAGCAGAGGTAGAGGACAGAGGAGAGGGGAAAATAAATGTGCCTACTGTGGCTTAAAGCACAATAATTTAATTGTCACTGTGCAATCAATAAAAATGTAACAGTGTGAAGGAAGCACGACAAACATAGATTTGCTTTGTCTTAAATGGTATGTACTAAATGAATGTTCCCCAAACTGAACAAGATTGACTAGTAAATGAGAAGAAAAATTGGTGTTATTTTACATTTTCTGCTTACCTACAGAAAAGACAGTCATTTGCAAGAAGAAAACTGGAAAATTGCTTCTTTTTCTCTGGCAGTCATTCTTTTAGGTCATCCCAAACAGGCAATAGGCATATTCTAAAGTAATAGTACAATTCAGTAGGCATCTTGCCTTAGGGAATCAGTGTGGTCATCACATTGATGTGAATGGTTATCACAGGATCAGCCCTTAACCATTTAATGTTCGCTTAGAAACACAGAGAAATATGAGAAATATAAAGCACTATAGACCCTAACATGGAGTCATACATCCTCCCAGAAATATGCTGGAGTTACAGGGAACCTTGAGAGAAATGAGTTCCATCCTTGCAGACGCTGAAAACACAAAGTTTGTAATTGGTTATGATGATGCAGGCAACCTGTAGTATGTTGGTTTCTATGTGAATTTTAATTGAAAATGATCAAACAGCTCGGAAAATGCCACAAGACCATGGTACATTCTCATTACTATCCCAGTCTCTTTATGGTCTTACATGTTTACAATATTGTGTTTTCAGCTGAGGCCAATTCTCTTCTTCTGAGCACGGTAGATGAGGAGATTTAATGAAAGAACATTTGCACTCTAAACAATTTGGGATGTGAGTTATGTATTCTTTTTATCATCTGGAAATCATTGTTGATAGAATAAAGCAAAGTTGTTCTACAGACTACCCTACCTTTTGCCTTTTAGAAACTGAATAAACAAGACTTTATTTGTGTTCCATTTGACTTCACTGAGACCATATTAGCAAGTAGATATAATCTAGCCAGAAGAGACTTAATTCTGGAGAAGCTTATTTATTAACACAGAATAAACAAACATCTTAACCTGCTTGTATTTATCTTCACTTTTTCTCGGGCAAGCTCCAAATTCAGAAGGAAATTCTAATTCTCTCAATCTAGGGACATCCTTTCTGTCTGCATGGTACTTACCTTTTCTGCTGGACTCTTTAAGTCAACAGCCTCAAAGAAACAGCAGTTTCTTTCTAGAATTCATTTTATGGCAGGAATCTGAACAACTACCCTTTAAACTTTATATCCCAAAATACCAGCAGTGCTTCTGAGCTGTATTAGTTTGAATAAAAAAGCAGGAACCATGTGTGGGAGAAGGACCAGAAATTCAAGCCATACTTGTTTAAAAATAAAACAAAACAGATCAACCAACCACAAAAATAATGTGATTGATAAACTGGCTTATGAAATTGTTTTTAAAAGAATTGAGGGAAGAGGATAGAATTTTGTTTTCTTAGAAAATATTGACATGCCTCCGTTCTCACATGCCAGCCTAAAATGCTGTGGAAGTGGGTTTTCTCTGGAAATTCCTTCATATATGAGAATGAGATTTACTGAACATTTCTTGTTAAGATGCAGCTGCTAATTGTGTTGTTCACAGACAAAAAAAAATCTTGAAAGACAAGAAATTCAAGTATGACTTGAAAACTGCTGGAAAAGATACAGGATGATTGAAGGATTTATCAGCCTGATTTGGCACCTCTACTCATCATTTAGCTTAGTATTTTGGAAGTGCTTTCATGTGAATACTTCGTTTCAAAACAAACTTTTCATGGATTGGACCTTATTTTGCATTCTTACAGTACAAATTCCACCTTCTAAAATGAAACTGCAAGTAATTAGTGAAGTCAATGGGAATTCATAAGTTCAAAACAGTGTATCGTGGATAATTGGATGATAATATGCTCACAGTCTTGTTTCTCATCTTTGAGGTGAATTCTTTGCACAAGGTACAATCTGTGCTTGGCTACATTTTGTGAATTCTGTTTTCCCTGCAGGAGAACTAAGATGAACTCTGACCAAAACTATGGCCATTGCTTACAAATTCTGAAACAGTCAGCTGTTACAGAGGGTTGAAAGACTTCTCAGTGGAAATTTGTTCATAGAACATAGTTCACGAAATTCAAGGCTTCCTATTGAGATTTTGCATCATACCTGTAAATAAACAAATTCAGGACATATTCTTTAGCAAAATACGTGTGTAGACCTTTAGTAGTGAAAAAGTATTTTCCACATTTCCATAAAGAGTTTGCATAAATCTCCACAGCTAGAGAATCTTAACATCTCCCCAATGATGCTAAGTTATTCAGTTGCATGTCAAGTTTCTGCAGTGAATCTGAAATAGTCTCTACCATAAAACAAAAACACATGCATTTTCAAGTGCATATATAAGTCAACTTCTTTTGTAACAGTACATATACATCGAAAAGAATGCCTCTATTTTTTCCATAGTACATTGATTTCTGACTAGTGACATGTTGATAATACTCATACACTGTACAGCTACATATATCTAAATGTAGAGAGTAAGGATAATTGCTGTAGTATTTTGTATGGAAAATGATATGTGTCTTGATTTATTTGTATGGTAATATTTAGAATGCATGGTGTTAAAGGAGGCTGTAGGCACGAAGGAAACACTGACAGAGATAATGTGTCTCCAGGGACAATACCCAAGGTCCTTAGGACTGTGAACTAGTCCCTTGTAATTCCCAAGCTACCTGTCACTAGCCCACTCAACAGATCTTTTTTCCCAAGGTCAGTCACTAAGATGAAAAGTATACAATGATGTGAGAAGCCGTTGCAGGGAAAAAGGTGCTCAAAGGATGCCAAAAGACAAACATAGGATAAGTATGTTCCTTTTGTCTATCAGGGGTCATGCTCAGGATTCAGTTAGCCTTCAGTTTGCACAGAAAGTGTGCCAGTCCGAACTACAATACCCTCCTCTTTTGCCTGTGAGACCTAGTTCATCCCAAATGCACAAGGATGATGATAAAAGATGTTTCTGAAATGGGTTAGAAAAACATACACAAGCGTGATCTTGTGGCCCCACACAATCTTCCATGCTCATCCTGAGGCATGTCTCCTGGACACTGCGCAATGAGTCAGGGTGAGGTAATGATCCTAAACAGGGCTTCTTTAGAGATGCCCTCAAAATTCTTTCATATCTATTCTGAATTCTACCACCTAATAAAATTATAGAGAGGAGCTGATCAACATTTGTTTGAGTATATGAACGATCATGTCTCCTTTGGGCTTTACTAAAAGAATGTAAGAAGTCATCTTGGAACCTGGATGAAAGAGATATCCATGGTGACTAGTGGAAGTGTACCTGTTGGTTAAATAGATGGAAAACATGTAAAATAGTGCAAGCAATTCCTGGTCAGAAAATACCCTTGCTAAGTACTTCTTCCACAGAGGCCAAACCACTTCACGAGTGTCTCGTGAGCAGCTGACACTCAAGAACAATTAGCCAGACAGATGTTCTGGAAAAGCAGAGAGCAATAACAGTAGCATCTCCAGATCTTCAAACTGATCTGTTGTCTAGGCTTCCTGTTTACCTGATCCACCCAAGAGAAAGAAGACGTTTTCTTTACGTCTTCAGGAATTTGGGCATATGATCCCCTGTCCTTCAGATAGCAGGCATATCTCTAGCTTTCTGAGTGTCCAGAAATGTGAGGAAGAGCTGTCTGCAGATCTTTGATAGGCCAGTAATTTAGGTTATCTAGCACTACTGGAATAAAATGGGAATGTCACAGATGTTTCCCTTGGAAAGTCTCTAACTCACTGCTACACTTTGTGAACTACTGTTCCTCCAGGACAGCCCTGTTCTGATGCTGCCATTCTTACTAGTGGCTGTCCAAGGCCTTGATCGAGAGCCAAGGTGTACTATAAATCATTGACAGTCGCTGGCTTTTCATGTTGTTAAGATCTGTGTCAGACTGCACTGTGACTAATGGTGGAATCTGCCTAGGAGGAGATTTTGTCCCTCAGGACCCAGACAGCAGTCCTCTAGGCCAGATTCACAGCTAAAGTCTTTGACAGCAGCAGTAGAAGTAGATGATAAAGCTGCTCCCATCAACACGTGAAGTAGCTCTGGTCTGCATTACTTTAGCCTTCTACATACGGAAAATCCCAGGGGGGAGATGAGGGACAGCAAGCACCTGCACCTTTTCCTTTCCAGTCTGGCCATCCCCAGTCCCTGTATGAGCCCTTACAAAGCTGTGACAGCCAGGACAAATGAGAAGAGGCAAGAGATGACCTTAGAGGTGATGTTGTGTCTCTCTGAACTCTACTCGTCCAGCCTTCAAAAGGCATGTCGCCAAGTATCTGAAACCAGACCAAAAAAAACCCTGTACAAAATGTATTATGGGCAACAATTATGTGCTACTAGGGGATTGGATTAGATGACCTAATAGGACTTTTCCATTGCTGAGTTCTTTGAATCTTCGTTTTGCATTTCCACATGCTTTGGTCCCTGAGGGAGAATAGTGAAAAGGAGTTGACATGATCAAATAGTTAGTAACAGTGCTTTTTTAACTTTTCGCAGAATATTTTTCAGTCACTCTTTGCCAGATATGTAAAAAATGCCACAGAACTATGTATATTACATTGTGAAATATTAAAGCTGGCTGGAAGTGCAAGGCTGATGTTGGAACTAAGTAAAAAACTGTGCATTTGACTGTGCCAGTGAAAGCTAAGATGACGGGTTTTATTTTAATTTAATAAAATCTGAAGGTAGTACTGTGGAAATCTGGCCAAGGCTGTCTGGCAGACTGCCTTGAAGGGAGTCATTGATAGTCCCCTTCCTTTTTACTTTATTAGGCTTGCCATTTTCCCCCATTTAACATAAAAAAAGTAATTTCCCAAATAGCAGGATTCCTCAGTTGTTTTATCCTGCTCATCTAACATCCACATTTTACAAAGCATTTCATTGAAATTAGAGTCCCTAAAACTCGCAGCATGAGCAATTTGCATTTTAGTAAGAGATTTCTTTTCTAAATTCAATATGATATTGAAAGTCAGAGACACCATTTAGTTACATGCCACTATGGAGAGGTGAATGGAGAGTAGTAAATACTCTTGAGACCTTGAGGGGACAGTTATATAAATGTTGGTTGTAAGATTAGGTTTTTTTCTTTTCCTTTTGTAAGGTTGTAGGGATTGGAGACTTATCTATCAAACTGAAGGGTGAGTTAAGAACCATTTGTTGTAAACCAGTCTTCTAATCAACTATTCAATAGTGTTTCATATCAATTTTTAGCTATGAAATCAGCGGTACAAATTAGCAGGAATACTAATTCAGAATGATCAGGTCCAGGCTAGATAAATTTTAGTCTTTATTCATATCTAACTTGACCATCTTCCTTTCATTTCACCTAACAAAAGACTTGGAGCACCTTCTCACCCAGTGATGCTGATACTACTCAGAATCTTGTCCCAGATGTTTATAGCTTCACATAACCCTCATCTCTATAACAGATTTATTTTCTATAAGTCATCAGTTTCTAATCTACCTCATGCTCAAAACATTCACCCCGGTATCTGCTGTATTAAGTTTTCCATCCTAGAATCCATGTGTTCCTTCTGAGGTGCCGGCAGGAGCATTGTGTACGTTGTGTACCTTAAGTAAGGAGTTTCGTGCTAATGTGCTTAAGAAAGCCCTCCCCTCTTTTCGAATACTTGATCCTAGAAAGTCTTAGGAACCGTATGAGACAGTGAAATATTTGGATGTCTGATTCTCAGACCTGTCTCAGACCTTTACATCATCCTAGCACCCTTTTTATTTAATAGCCTTTGGCAAATCCACTCTCACAAGGCAGACTCCAAACGCCTTATACTTATCTAACCCTTGAGAAAGTGATAATTAAGTTCCTCATTCGAGCAGGTTTTGTTGGTTGGAAAGTGTATTCCACGAAAACATAAGAAAGAAATTGTCATGACATTTTCAAAGTCTGGGGACAATCCCTAGTACCTGATGAGAAGGAAGCAAACCTGCACCCTGCAGCCTGGAGTATTGCTCCAGTCACTTGTTTGGCAGCTGTAGTAAATTGAGTAATTGGAATGGCTGAATCAATTTGTTCATACTGTGAATTCATTAAGCCTCAGAAGGCAGCCTGTGGGCAGGGTCCTCAGTCCTGTGAGATTTGATATGTTTATTCATATTGATGGATTCACCAATGGCGAGCAATTTTACTACTCATTGTGATTGTTCTTTGTAATAAAAAATAATGTGCTTTCTCAGATCTTTCACTTTGTTTCAGTTAGCCAGAATGGGTGGATTTAATAACCATTTACAACATTGATTCCAATCTGGATGAAAATCCTTACAACCAAAATTGAGCCATTGTGTGGCATTATCTCTCCGACATCATGATACGTGCTGTATTGCACCTTGCAATGCTTCATAGCCAACATAATGGGATGACACAACTGAAATTGAATAAAGAAAAGAATTTTTGTAATTAAATTGCAGCTATCAGTGTGAATACCATCCATCTAACGCACAGCACACAAACTGAATGGAAGCATGCAAACGTGTTTGTAATGTTTACAGCAAACCAATTAAGGCTTCGGGTTCCCTCTCTATTAGCAGCAATATCACTCATCTGTTCAAGTCACCAGCAAATTCCTTTGGTGTTCTGTATTCTGCCTGCGCACAAGAGAGGGTTTTGCTGGTTTTTTTGTCTGGTTTTGCCCGTATCAGCTAGCAGCAAACGATTCCAAAGATAATTTAATTCCTTCATATCTAAATTTTAGTTATTTTATTTTACTTTCCAGTAATTTAAAGAAAATAGACCCTTAGTCAGGATAAATTGTCATAACATTGCTGATGTCAATAACAATTCCTAGTATCCGAGAACTTGGCCCAGGGCCACAAATTTTAAACTACAAATTTTAGACAAAACCAACCAGAGTTTAAGAACAGATAAGAAAATGCTAAACTTAATAAGGTGAAAACAATATATTTCACATGTATTATGCTTTGGACATTATAAAGCTCAGCAGTAGCAGGGAAGTGATACAGACCCTCCACCAGTACGGTCAAAATACAGCCTATACAGAAAGCAAAATGTTTTCCACTACAGCCACAAGAGCATGTACAATAATTGCCACCTCCTGTTCTTCCCCTACAAATGTACAAGATCAAGTTCCGCCTCAGGAAAGGGGGCAAATTAATATGAATTGTTATCTTCAGTTACTTGGAAGGGATAAGATATATCAGGATGACACTGAAAAACAAACGGATACAGCTTTTGATAATGCTTGAGTACTTGATCTGATCAAGAGTATCCAAGCTGAGAGGATCCTTTTTATTACCTGTATTTGTGAGGTGTCAGGGTAGCTTGGGAACTAGGCATTTGGTGCACCCGGACTGTGAAAGCCAATCTATAGTGAGATGTAACATCCTGGCTGTGATGCTTTTATTGTGAGGAAGCATTAGGTTTCCTGTAATAACCACCTAGACTCTTTCTTGACTAATGATTACAACTTGAAATAAATAAATAAATAAAAAATAATATCTTGAATTCTAATACTTAAAAAAATGTTTTAAATAACTGAAAAGTAAGATGCAGAAACCAGGCCATCTTCCATTTTAAATAGTGCTGAGTTGTGTAAAAAGTAACCATTTTTAGGTGATAGAAAACAAGAAACTTGATAAAATTCTGGACACTCAGGGAAAAAAGCTTCCTGTGTTCATCTTTTAGTTGACATTGTATAACTGAATGCAAATATATATTGCACATAATCGTTTGAATAATCCACTTATTTAGCTGTTAACCTTGATGAAAAGATGGACGATCTGATTGATTTATTTTCCTTTTGAACTTTAACCATATTTCAGACTGTCCATAAGATTTTTTAGCACTGATGATCTACAGATTATCCACCATCAATTTATTTTGAAATGTAAAAATGATAAAAATGAAGAAATTAGTAATCACACTACAGGAGCTATTTGCTTTAAAAAGCTTTGCAGGCTTGATTAATAAAATAATATTTAATAAAATAATTTTCGTATATTTTTCCAGATTTGCCACGTGGCTGTACATTTCAGGAAACAGATCTGACAAGCCATTTTGTTGCTTTTTCCTGCAATGTAAAATTGTCTGGTTTATCCTTTTCTAAATTAAAAATTCATTCTTGCATGGGCATACTGTACTGGCAGATACTTAGAGGTTGACAGCTGAAGAGGGAGACCCTCTAAAAATGTCACTCATATGGCAGATGCAAGGCAGTTTATTTTACACAAATTATACATGAACATGGATTGAACTAAACATTTTGGAAAATAACTTTAAATTGCCCGGTGCAACAAAAAATTGACTGGCTTTCTAGTTCACAGGAGTTTTTTAACTGATATATTCACAGATAACTCCAGTCATATCCAAATATTCAAAAGTTTCCTTGAGAATGAATAATTAATTTGAGAACAGAAAAATGAAGACATTATGTCCATCACATCTGGTGTTTTACTTTATTTTTCCTGTATCTAGACATAATTTTATTTATTTCTCTATATACCCAAGAAAGAGTCTGTTCTTTTCTCCCATCCTTATTCCACTACTATCATCAAAGCCAATCTATTTACATACAAGTCTGAGAATATTCATGAAGAAAAACTGAGAGTTTCCATAAAGATTCTTTAAAGGTTTTGATGATATTTTTTTTAGGCAATGAGTTCTACATTAATCATAAATTTGTATTCTTAATAAACATGATGTTTTAATAAACTAATATTAGTAAGTGGAGTTACATAAAGAACACAAAGAGCGTGACGTGTATTTAATGATTATTGTTGGGTCCTGTTCCAAAATGTTTTCAGCAAAACATAACAATCATGTTGGAAAACTCTTCTGCCCAAGGAGCCTTATTAAACTCTAGTGATTCAAAAGCACATATATGACATGTCTGGGCTCGATACTTTAGAAAGCATAGCAATAGGAGCATCATAAGCTGAAGTGGGCATTCATTAGTTCATGTTAATGTGAGGTCTTCAGCTGCAATAGCTGTTCCCCTGCTGCTGAGGAATCTCAGTTCTTCAACAGAGAGGCAGAAGGTGTCTTTTTTTTTTTTTTCTAACCAGGCTAAGAAAAGCTTCCTCAGACTTGCCTGCCATTCCAAACTATCCTAGCTACGAGCTTGATTTTACTTACAACCTATGTAAATTTAGTATTATCAATATGGAGCAGGCATCACTGAGGAAAATGGGCAGTTCTACCCTAGTGTTATCTTTGGATATGCTGAGCCAATTTCCCAGCTGGTGGAAGTTAAGTTATGGCAGTTATATTAAACGATGCCAATATACACTAATTTAGAATGAGTTCCTTCATCATTAACATGGGTATTTTAGGAAACCAATTTAGAACCATACATTATGTAGATTCTCTTCTTTACTCATCATCTCCCATCTGATATTTGATTAGGATATCGATTTCCTCTTATTAAAAAAGAATCAACCCACTCACCTCCTTTTACCCTCTACATCCTACAGCTGCAGAATTCCACCTGGATTAGCAAATTGATTTATTGATAATAAACACATTGATCTACTTTGCCCTTCTCCAAGCTGTATAGCTTAAATTTATCCCCAGTTTGTTCCTCCACAGTAATTTTTAATATTAGCTCCTCTCTACTACAGGCACCATTCCTGTGAGTGCTCTCTTCAAAGATTCATCTCCTGTTTTCTTCAGTGTTAAATTCTTCCAAATGGCTTTCCAGCATGAAAAAAGACGTAAGTGCTCATGCTGATGCCAGCAGAAGTCTCCTTGCTTGCTGAAGTGCTAAGAAGAACAGGTCAATGCAAAAGTAGATATGATCCATCAGTAGACTTTATGAGACACTTCTGAAAGGGCAGGATTGGTCTAAAAATCTCTTGGACACAGCTCAGTGTAACTCTTCTGATAAATTACCCTGTGGATGGGCTTCCTTGGTTGGAAGAGATGTTATGTTACACATCCAGCCAGGTGTTACTAACTAATGATGATGACAACATCAGAAGAAATTACTGGAAATTTACTTTATTACAGAAAAACCACATAACCCTGTAAAATCAAGATCCAAGGCAAAGAATGACATTTAGCCACTCCATTAGAAGGACAGGCTATATACAAACCACCTAATATTTCAAAATGTTATGTTTTCAGTGCTGATCATCATGATTAAACATTCATATCTCTGTAGCACCTAGAGATCAGCTGGGTTACAATTCTAGATGTGGTACAAACTAAGTGACAGTCCCTTGACAAAGACCTAACTTAAGAGCTGTTTCATTGCCATTTCTGAGATTTCATCATTTGCTTCTGCTATGCATGGGAACAAAGTGAGATCAAGAGAACGGTTCTACAGCAAGATGTCCACTGGATGTGTGTGAAGTTACAGCAGGGTCTGTGAGGATCTTAATTGTGCTGTTGTTATCATACTCCTTCTCACCAGGACAGTGATCTTCTCATCCTTTTCTTGCTGTTGCCTTGTTCTGGGTATGCCAGAGGGCTGTTCCATCCACATTTCTCCAGTTTCTGTAGATTTTCATTGAAAGTGACTTATCTAAAGGGAACATCTTAATATTGATGAAATGGTATATTTTTCTAAAATTTAAGCGTAGCAGCTCGATTTATTGCAGAGGTAGATGAAAAACACCAAACCAAACAAATCAAATCAAAAAAAGCAACACAAAGCAAACAGAAAAATAATCTGGCATATAAAAATGACTTAACATGAAGAACCTTTAGAGTTAAGTTACATGGGATGGCAAACACCATCCAGCCCCTGAAAGGGAGAAGCCTTGTTCCCCTTCTCTGGTTCCCACTGCCCTTGCACTTGGAGCTGCCCTGCTTTGTGGTGATTCTGGTGCTCACCAGACCCTTCTGAATGAGCTCACTCTTCAGCTCAGTGCAATGCAGATCACTAACCCAGTGGCAACCTGCTTGTTTGTCATTTACTGGAGTGCCAAGCAGCAGCACAGAGTCACTGCAGGGAGGGTCAGATAAATGCCACAGGGGAGTGTGGAAGACAAAGACTGGAGGGGACAGCACACCCTTGCTTTGGTGGCAAAAAGTAATGACAGATACCTTGCACAGCTTGACCCATATCTGGGGCCACTGGGGTTTCCACAGGCAGAAGCTTATACAGCTATAAGTGAAATACATTGAGTTCTTATATAAGGTATTTTTACATCATTTTAAAACCAACTATTGTATTAACTGTGGGTATGCTTTCCCTATTTTGTTAAGACTTAAGATGATAAAACGTCCCTGTTTGAAGAACTCGGCAGCTGGATCCAACTGTTACTACTTGGAAGCATCATCAGGGAAACCTGTAAGACAGATCCAAGGCCAGAGAGTCAGCTGGTGTAACTCAATGCAGTATTGCTTCCTGATCCATGCATATAAAATAAAGCAAATTAAGGTATAGAAAAACTGAGATGCTTGAATCTCAAAATATCTTCATGGAGGCATTATCATGAGAAACTAAAGTACAAGGTCATTAATTTATGGAAGGTAATGAAAGTCAGATGAATGAATGTATTTCCTACCATCCTTCAGAATGGTTTTAACCTATCACTCATTATGTATGTTCATAAAGGATATCTCCTAGGAGCATGTAATGGCTGGCTAGGGTTTGGTTTCCTTTTATAAAGGTCTCTTACGTGATTTCCACACAGCAAAGGTACAGCAAGGTGAGAAGAGGCTTAGGAAAGACTAGGAATGCGAGGAAAAACGATGTAGTTGGATTGGCATTGAGTGTTAGCCAGAAGTCCAACATCAAACCAGGATTTTCTGTCACATGTGAAAGGAGTTCAGGTTTCTCTGTACGAGCACTGCATAA